>JAQIWS010001472.1:0-11264 GCA_034696085.1 Stigmatogaster subterranea | reverse complement strand
TCCATTTTTTGATGTTAATTTAACATATGACTTAAAAAAAATGGAAAAATAATTTTTTTTAGCAAAAAGGGGGGGGGGGGGCTGCAGCACCCTGCGCCCCCCCCTGGATACGCCACTGCGGCTTAAGTTACAGCTTAATCCATCCAATCACTGATCCAATCCTCGGTGGCTATAGTGTTGCTACTCTCAAAATGGCGTCAAAGTGCGCGTAGTAAAAGCGATTTTTCAAACGCATATAGAAGGAAAACTATACGTCGCCGCGCAAATCCGTTTGCAGATTTGGACTCAGCGCATCAAGATTGATACCCAGGAGGAAAAACTATGGAGAATCGTGAAGAAACTTTGGAATAATCTACACGATTCCCCACAGTTTTCCTCCTGGGATAAGACAAGATTTAAAAAAATGAAATTTCCACTGCTTATCTCAGACTTAAGTCGTTCCCTTTTGAAATTCTACGAATACTCAATAAATGTCGCATTGTTGAAAATTAAAAGTGTATTTTGCTCATGACGAATGCGCGAACAATCTTATTTTGTTTGCGGAGAGAGGATTTTCTAATTAGTTTTGCGGCAAAGTGAGACAGACCTCTTGACCCGAGTTATAGTTATCAACCTGCTCCGTAATCAGAATTGTTTTCGGATTTATCACTTAACTAAACTTAAATTTTTAATGTATCAGTTACTGTTTACTCGCAGAAATAAATTCCCATTATTTTAATGTATATTGTAAAATCAAATTAAGGTGACTTTTATAAGAATTTACTCCCGCGCGAAATGTAGGCAACAATAAAGCATAAAAATACGCAAAATGTCCGTTAAACCTAATGAAGATAAATTATCCTTCACTCTCGACGTCGCTACATACGAATCTCCAACGCGTCAAAGAAGAATTTCTAGTGAACAACACACGGAAACAGTAGAGTATGATTTAATTTCCTCATAAACACTACAAGATTTTGGTTCAATTTAAGTAATTTGAAATTTAATTTTATTTTATTTTCACAGCGTAAAATCCAGTAAATTCTTGCGTTCAATCGTAGCTGGCTTTACATTTGCTTTTGTCACTATTTCCGTAACAATTTTATTGTTAGGTTAGAATTAAATTACATGCAGCTCCAAACGTTTTTTATTTAAAATTTCGATTTACAGTATTTTTAGGTTACGGCAGCGTGAGCGATAAATACAACTACAAATGTGTCAATTTCCAAAATCACGCTTGCAAAGTTTGGAAAATGCAAGACAAAAACAGCAAAGATTTAATCACTTTGACAGAGGAAGCATTCATTAAAAACATAACAGGTCAGACAAAAAAGTAAATTAAGCTCGCCACAATTAATTCAAACTATCCACTTTTTTTTCATCAAGAAATGGCTTCTAGTGAAATTACGTCCAAAGACGACCCATTAAAAACCAAAGTGAAACTTCTCTACCAGTCTTGTATGAATCTGAGTAAGAATCCAAAGCCAGCAATTATTTTATTTTAGTAAATAATATTTAATTTTTACAATTTCTTTCAGCTGTTATTGAACATAAAGGCGTTGCGCCATTGAGTCATATCGTAAAAGGATGGCCGTTAGTCAATTCTGCCGATTGGTCTGGAGATATGTTCGATGTATTTCACGCAGTGGCTGTTATTTCAAGAAATGTGCCATTTAATGGAATATTCAGCGTTCGAGTTGGTCCTGATTTGTCCGCGCGGCGATCAAGTGTAATTTGGGTAAAATTCTATAAATTGTATTTTTGATAGTAAAATAATACAAATAAATTATCGTAAATTTAGCTGTCGTTAAGCAGTACGATGGAGCCTGGGGTATTGTCATTGCCTGGAAATAAATCAGAATATCAACAGGCGAGGAATAAATACGTGATGCTGGCAATGTCGTTATTGGAGCAGTTGTCTGAGCGAAAACAGATGACGTCGAAGATGGCTTCTCAGATTAATGCTGCTATTGATTTAGAGGAAGCAATTTCTGAGGTTTAGTGTATACTGTAATAGTCATGGATTTTAGTTTTTGCTTGGATTTTTTTATTTTGTAGTTTCAAAATCGGTTTAAACCGGAACGCATCGAAGAAACAACAATTGCAAAATTTTCTAGAGAAAGTCATGTAAGATTATTTTACCACTAGCGCAACTGCAACGTTGCAACTCATGCATGTAAATTATTTGTAAATGTAATTAAACCATATTGTCTATTTTAGATTCGCTGGTTCGATATTATCAAAGCCATGTTAGGTCATCCTGCATCCATTGACACAACAATCGTCGTGGTTGACAAAATGAATTTGTTAAAACTTCTAAGGACCATAAAGCACAGTCCTCACGGACCCTCGTAAAATAATGAAATTATTTTTATTAAACTGAATATAACAACTGAAAAACAAATTCTTTAATTTAGAGGCATTTTCCACTTGTCAATGTGGTCAGTAATTGTCCAATTACTTCCACACTTGGATACACGATGTCGTGAAATTTTTGATGAAATTCAGATGGTTCGCAGTGTGATGGGTTTGCCAGTACAACCATTTCCAGAACCAATTCGGTAATTTTGTTAATTTCGTTCAAGGGTAATCACAAAAAAATTTGATTAGTTAATTTATGATAGAGAGCTTTTCTGCGTTGATGTATTACTAGAATACACACCTTGGATAGTTGTTAAACATCTGTTCGCTCATGAAAATTTGACAAAGTTAGTTGAACTGGTGAGTCATTACTTACAAATTTGAACTATCTGTTAATAAAGTTATTTAATCTTACTTATTAAGGGAAAGTCAATCGTTCAGAATGTGAAAAAATCTTTGTTGCAATCAACAGATACCAAAAATTGGATATCGAGTGAAACTAAAAAGTTGATCCATTATAAAGTAATTCACCGTGATTACTGATTATTGACAGTTTTTATATGGTGTCTAAATATGTTGTTTGGGTTACAGTTTAAAACGATGTTCGCAGTAATTGGCTTTCCATCATGGTTGGCAGACGACAGAAAATATAAAGACTTTTATGAAAACGTAGATATTGGAAAATTGTGTTAAAATTGTGATGTGACTTGAAGAATCATATGTTTTATTCCTAGCTACCAATAGACATTGATTATTTTACTGATATTATTGCAATTTTGGAATGGCAACGAGAAAAGCAGTGGCAACAACTGTCTGCAAAAGCTGTTCATGAAGAGTAAATTTTGAAAGAAAATTTAACAAATCTTGTAATCTAAATATTATTACTCTGTGCAGCTTATTTATTTTTGGATTGGCTAAACCCACAGTGCAGTATTCTAAATTTACTAATACTTTGAGTAAGTTACATTTCCTTGGCATTTATTGACATCACGATCAATTATCTATTTCAACTTCAGTGATTTCCCCTGCCACGTTAATGCCACCGATTTACAGTCCAAATTTGTCCATGTAAGTTCCATGCCTTTCCTGCTCGTACTAAACTCAACAAAATATTTTTACTGTTTACAGTCCAGTGCAGTACGGAATTTTAGGCACAATGATTGCGCACGAATTAATACATGTACTCCATGACTCAACAGGTACAGTAAATATAATTTTTTCTCACTGTTAGCATATTGAACCATTCATTCTTCTTTTTTCTAGCCAATGCAAGGAGTTTTCAATCGGAAAGTAAACTATTGCAACGTGGCGGGATTGTTAATAACGAAGATGCAGATGCAGAAAGAGGTCTTAAATGTCTAACAAATCAATACAAAGCATACTGTCCCTTAATAGAAACAGAAGCAATGAAACCAATATGCGTCAGTGTGATAATATTATACAGGAGCGCAATTAGTTTTTGATTGTGATTTAATTTAGGTTGATGGAGAAAGAACACTGAATGAAAACGTGGCTGATAATGGAGCGGTTAGACACGCGTTTATGGTAAACTGATGATTTTTTGTTAATGAAATCTGTTACTGCAAAAACTGAAATTAAACTGAGACCAGTTTTTTTGTTTACCTCCTCTTCTCATAAACATGATTCGTTGCAACACAGGATTCAGCTAGCATTGTAAGATAGAAATCAGGTAGCATAGTAGCTATTCTAAAATCAATTCTAATTCAGAGAGTGTCGAAATGGACATAATGAGTGATTACTTCGGACTTTTATGTGGTTGATTATCGATCTCGAGTCTTCTTCGATTCCTCTCACCCACAAACTGTTTTAATACGCAAGATGGCCATCAGCATTGGTTTTATTTAACGTTTGTACTTTTCTCAGTTGGCTCTCTTTAAACAATTATGACTGGTTAGCTCACACTGGCAGTCACACTGGCAGTGCCAAGACACACCCTTAACGCCACAGTGAATCGTTTTGCCAATTAAGAACTTTATTCAAAACTAGTAAAGATTAGCTTTAAACTACATAATTTCTACTTGGTATTCCTGGTAGCAAGACGTACAGTATTACACATTGTAATGACCAAACTTGTGAGAACAGGCGGTGAACCTAATAAACTGGTCTATCAGTGGATAACTTTTATCCGATGATAATGATAACTTATACAGGATACAATGTTAACAAAACTTGGTAATTGCTGCTTCTAGAACAGTATTGAAGCTTTAGTGTTACTAATCATTGTAGGCAATGCAAGAGAATACTGGAATTTGTTCGGCATGTTCTCGACCTGCTGCAGAACCAGGATTTGAGAATTATTCTGATGACGAAATGTTCTTTTACGCTTACGCAAAGGTTTGTATTTTAATTTTTACTACTCAATATTTCTAATTTTAAGGTAATTTTCTTTTCATAGATGTTCTGTCCAGGCAACACTGAAAATGATATGGAGTCAGTATTAACTAGAAGCGAGTACAGTCCTCCAGAATTCAGAGCCGTGGGTCCGTTATCAAACTTTGATCAATTTTCTAAAACTTTTCATTGCACTGATAATGATTTTTTGAATGCCGAGTCACCGTGTGTTGTATGGTAATATTCTCAACATGTGTAAATCTTTAAATTTGTAATCCAATCAACTTTTGTAATGCTGATTTCTAATAACCACAACATTGTATTTAATAAAATAAGCTAACAATTACGTTGAATAGTAACAATACAGCAGTTGCCTATTCTTAGCCTGAACAACGTTACATCAAAGTGTAGTTAAATTGTTTTATAAGCCGTGTTAGATGATGATTTTTGGCCTCTTAATAATGTTCTTTGTGAGTAAGTAATACATAAAATTAAACATAATTATATCGAATTCTTTACTTATGTGTTAATATTACACATCTAGACGTTATTAATTACTGCCAATGTGAACGTAGGATGATTGATTTTGTGGATGATCGACCAGTACGTACTGTATTACCAGATCTTCTTTACACTGTCGAATGCATCGAAATGAACGAGGCATTACAAAATCGATCACGAAGGTGCATTAGTGACAAAGATTTATTTTCGGCACAATTTGCGGATATTGCATGCAAAAATCTTCACATGGTGTACGTTTGCAATAAGGATATCTTAGAAACAGTGGAAAAATGTCAGAGTTCAGAAGGAAAATATTACGCAACGATCCTCCACTTGTACGATACTTTATTAGTTCATCTATGCGTCGACGGAACAATTGGAGATAAGTTTACTTTTTTGATTTTTTGAGTATATACAATATATTTTGTTTCGTTTTATTTCTACAGTTGTATGGTTTGTTTTTTCTGCGGGAAAATGGTACTAACAGTACAAGGTAGATTTTATTTGTTGTCTTTTAGTAATGTATGAATATAATTAAACGTGTTGATGATAAAATTTAGTCTCCGATGGGGACCGAGAGAATTAAATTGGCATAATAAAATCAAACGAGGTGGAAGTCCAATTTGTGGCCAAGCTTTTGTAACTTTTTTGAATACTACATTTGAAAAACATTTGGTTGATGAGAAGAATAAAATTAATGGAGATATTTTGTGCAGGTAAGTCACGTAAAATATTGACTCAAATTAATCAATTAATATTTAGAAAATAATGTTGTAAATAGGAAAATGCCAATTCAGCTTAAGGAATTGATGCACAAATTAGATTGCGTTATCAGTGCGATTAAGAGATTAATTACGTTTATTGAGACTTCACCGGAGTGTTATAAACGATGGAAAGACGATGAACTCGAAGATCTGCATTATTTGTATGATGATGGTGAGACCCGGAAATCTAGAAATGAAGTACATGTGTTAATAGCTCAATCAAAACTACTAATGATTATTAATCTATTAATTTCTATTTGCTTCATTATAGTTAAGTAGGTGCATTAAAAAATATACAATTATCGTTATTAATTAGTTAACAACATCTAGTATAACGTGTTAGCATTTGTGGTGTACCGTTTACAAAAATTAAATTATGCTGTAAATCAGTTAATAAATACAGAATGATTATAACAATTCACTTACTATACTGATAAAATAAAATAATCAAGCGAAGGGTTTTGATTAGGCCACGTTACAGGTCTGAGACCAATTTTCGTACTGCCCTGTTTCATTTTGTAAGGTTCATATTTAACCCTTCAAATACCAACAACGGTGACAATTGTCACACCTGACCTTCCTGAATACAAAATCTTTTTTAAAAATCGACTTAAAAATCTGAAAATTTTCTAGTTTGTTTAGTATGTCGTTTTACATCTTTGATGTAAATTTCAGATTTTTTAATTAAGTATTTTTAAAGATATAAATTATTAAAAATCTTGCCCCTTGAAAGTCTATGGGAGTTTTGAGGTTGGGCTTTCCTGTCACTGTTAAAGTAGGTCACCTGCAGGTGGCGCTGATTTACATAGTTACAGCAATTTACCTAAAGGGGGATACAAAGGCACCTACTACCCCCAAATTTTACTGACAATTTTAGCGATTTAAGAAAATTAGTAATTGTAGTAGCCATTTTTACTTCTGCAGTACAATTTCTAAGATTTATGCACCTTTTATTCAAACATTTATAATTACTTTGGAATATTTTGTGACCTACAATTCTACCCCCCTAGCGGTCAACTGAGGAAATGTGGCAACAACGCTTTTACTTAGGCCCATAGAATGTGTGACAATTGTCACCATTGTCGGGTGTTAATGTTGATTTCGAACCTTGGTATTTGAAGGGTTAATTATCTATTGCGCACCACCAAGTGCGCAACCTGTACATACGTAGCGCCACCTGGCGCACTTCATGGTGAATAAAGACACTTCTTGTGAAACAGTCAAGGTGTACGCATGTTAATTACCTTCTTCTAACCGTTACATGGCGCAGTCGAAAAAGCCAAATTTGAACTAAAATCCACTTCTGCATTGGCAAAAAGGAGGTAAATCAACACAATTCAACTACCAAAGTCACGGTTTTATTGTTAAAATCTCGCAACAATCACGCCACGACGAATCCGCTAAGCACGTTTTTCGCGTAATCCACGCTAAATCCATGCTGAATCCACGCTGAATCCACGCCATCCTTTCGCCTTTGGTTTACATCGCTCGCCGTACACCAAATTTCGCATCGCAAATGGTAAAGATTCACCGTATTTTCGCCTGAAAAACGTTATTTTACGTTTTGCTTCGCTCACCAAGTGGACGCATACCAACGTAAAAATCGCCAATCACGCGCTCGCCACCTCTAACAAAGGAAACCGCAAGTATTGATAAATTTTATCGTTTATCATTGTTCACTTGGAAACAAAACGACGCGGTAATATATATATTCACCGCAAACTGAACAAAAGGTCTATCCACACCTTTGATCACGCCACCACCAAACGGTATTGCTGGTTAATCAGTGGTAATTAATCACATTCACCAGTCGCATTTACGTGAACATTTCACCACAATTTCACGTGTATTACCGCCATTCAAACAAAAAAGTTTGGTTGCCCCACTTTTTCCAACCAATCTCACCCAACGCCATCCGCTGACATCAAACAAAGAGAATTCATCTACACTTCTACATTAATGTCGGATGCCATTTACTCAATCAATGCTAACGAGGTCGCAACGTTAACAAAGGAACGTTTGGTTGCTGAAACAACATTTCGATTTTTGCCCACCAGTGTCAACGCCAATGATCTCGCCAAGATCATAGCAGAGGATAACAAAGTGCGCCAAACCAACGGAACACTTTCAATCCTCATGAACAATCGCCACAAACACGTCCTTGTAAACGCAAACGCCACACGAGGCGTTTCACCACAACCATTTTATCTGAACTTACTCATTCAGGCATTGCAGCGACAAACGCCCACGCAAATTCAAGTGCTATCAACGCATGATGCCATTGAATCAATTGCCAAGTTTTCTGGAACTGTGAAAGAGAACGTTAAGAATTGGATCAAATTGGTTGAACGTGTGGCAGATCAAGCCAAGTGGTCACCACAGCTTACAGTGATCAATGCTGCTACTCGTCTCACTGGCCAGGCGAAAAATTGGAACAGTGTTGACGGCCAACAGTACGATTCCTGGCCAGAATGGAAAGCTCTCTAATCGTGCTTCCGCCTAGCAATGAGTCCGTCTGAATTCATTGCATATCATACTGCACGCAAGCTATTATCGACTGAAACAGTCATAGCTTACATTTATGAGAAGAACGCAATGCTACAAAAAGCACCCTTTCCACTTCAAGAAAGTGACCTCATCACAATGATTCTTCAAGACATCGCTGATAATACATGTGCTCTATCACTCGCCACCCCACGTTGCTCCTCAGTGCGTGAACTCATTGATCGGGCACATACCGTGGACCAGATACGCAAAGTCCAATCAAAAGACTATAAAATGGACAACACACTGCGCAGTGACAAACGCAAGTCACAACGAAATTCAGATGTTCCCACTTACAATCCACAACAGGGACAAAGTGGAAGACATGACATGCTACCGTTGTCATGAAACTGGACACGTCTCATATGACTGTCCAAAACCCCCACCACCAAATGCCAAACCTCTTGGCGTTCAAAGAACTCAAAAGCAGAGTTCAAAAACAAATCTCTCGCCCATGCAGACAACAAAGTTGAATGCAACACCAAAGCAACCAGCAAAGGCAACAGAGTCTTCACTGAACTGCGTAGCACCGAATGCAGAACCTGGAGTCGCATTGATTCCAGTCACCATCGCTGGTGAAACTGTGATTGATGCCTTGCCTGATTCAGGGTCATTCATCACAGTGATTCGCAGCTCTTTAGTCCCAAAGAGCGCCGTCATGCACCTGTGGCAAGGGAGTGATTTCCGTGTTGCTGGAGGCACAGTTACTCCTTCTGGATGGTTTACTTCGCGAATCCAAGTTGGCAGGATTGACCACATCATGCCACAGATTGCCATTGCTGATCCACTGCCCGTCGCAATGCTTTTGGGGAGGGATTGGCAATACCAAGTGAACGCCACTATAACATACAAAGCAAATGGAGCAGTTTGCGTCATGACACCAACCGCAACAGAAGAATACCGCTGTGTCATGGCAAACTCCAACCTTGTAGGCTGTGTGGTACAATCCTGTTTCTTTTCTGCCCCGCTCATTGAACACATCCCACGAGAAACTCCAAGATCTACTGGCAATCTTGCCAAACTGACCTTACCGCCAAAGAATGCTTTCGCCTCACTAGAGGTTGCCAACATTAAGGCCACTAGTGACAACACTAACAGCTCACACAATGCTGCTGTTGCTCGAACCACGAGCATGATTTTCAATTCCGCAGTGATTGGCAAATCTATCAAGTCTGAAACCAGCCTGCAGACTGATGAAGACGTTGAACATCGCCAACAAATCACAGCATTGACTGATGAATTTAACGACATTTTCGTCACATCTGGAGCAGAGATTGGACTATTTCCAAACTTCGAAATGGAAATAAATCTCACGCATAACAAGCCAATCAAATGTAAACCCTATTGCGTCACTGAACCTGATCTCCAATTTATCAGAGAACAAGTGAAAGATTGGATTGATGTTGGAATCTGCCGCCAATCCAACTCATCCTACGCAGCTCCATGTTTTGTTGTGAATCAACCTTTTCACGAGTTGACACCAAAACGTGTAGTCATTGATTACGCACGCACTATTAATCCCATCACCAACAAAGATCCTTTCCCAATTGATAACATGCACGATATGTTGCAAAAGATGGCAGGATGCAAGTACAAATCACTAATGGATATCCACCGAGCCTTTCACAATTTACTTGTTCGTGAGGAAGATATCCCCAAAACAGCTGCTACCACGCCCGACTGTCACATTGAATTTGTACGAGTCCCGTTTGGACTCTCAAATGCCCCAGCAGCACTTGCTAGAGCATTGTCTCCGCCTACAGGCATCTGGTCCCGCTTGGACTTGCGAAGTATTATGACGACTTGGGGGCGGCACACGATTATTTCAGTGATCATCTCGCCCAAGAAGCTGACAGTTTTTGCCGTCAAATTCTGAAAAAACTCACTGAAGAGCCAACTACTCTTCACCTTCGCCAAAATCGCCAGTCGTACGCTCTTGAAGGTGGCATTCTAATCCAGAAATCCACCAATAATGGCAAGACAATCAAACGAATTATAACGCCGTTTGCACTTCGCACAGCAGTGTTAAAACTGTGTCATGATGACTCCGGTCACTTTGATGCTAAGACGAGAAAAAACGAGAGAAAAAAAGAGAGAAAAATGTAAGCAATACTTTTACTACACAGTCTGGGTGTACAATGTTTTGATAATGTGGCGCCATACTTGTAACGAATGCTTCCCACAGAAAACGAAGCTCTTAATACTATATTTAGAGTTATATTTTCTGTGTTTTGTCCATCAGCATTATCCATGTCTGTTAAACAATCAACAATGTTTTACCATACTACTTCCCCGTCATTATTCAAGTTTGATGAACGTTTCAACAGACACACTGCAATGCCGTTTCATCCAATCCCTTCAGTTGACGAAAACTGGTATTTCATATAGCCAACAAGCAAGAAAGACAAAAATTTCAATTTTGTTCTTAATTGTTGTTGTTTTTAATTTGAAACTAAATAGCAATTTCAATTTCTTCTTTCTTCTCGTCTCATTCTGCGTGCGGTTCGACTTTGGAAAAGTAACCAGGAAGAACAATACAGCGATTTACATTTCGGTTTAAAATTATTTAGTGGTAAAACTTCTTTTTTAGTTTGATATATTTTATAAAAAAATGTTGTTAGAAGACAGGAATCATGTGGACAATCAGAGCAGGCAGAGCCAACGCATCAGAGCGGGCGGAGCCAAAGCATCAGAGCGGGCGGAGCCAAAGCATCAGAGCGGGCGGAGCCAAAGCATCAGAGCGGGCGGAGCCAAAGCATCAGA
>JAQIWS010001471.1:0-11266 GCA_034696085.1 Stigmatogaster subterranea | reverse complement strand
TTCAAGCATTCGAGAGCAGTTTCTGTCGTAAAGTGAGCACAAGCATTCTATTTCTGTAGTCTGTGTAGGTGGCCCGAATGCATTTTGCGGGACCAGCGAAGGCCGAATGGAAGTCCATGTAAGTGTCAGAATTGTCAGAAACAACAAGAGTGAACGTAGTTCTGTGGTCATTCCCAACCGAGCCATCTGAAAAAACAATTGAATTTGCATCAATGTACAGTAAACTCTTAGCGTACGGTATTCTTAGATTGAGAACGCAAACCATGAAAGTAATTGACACTGCAACATAATTTGTGTTTTAAACAACTTTTCACGTCATAAACCACGGAAAATTTTGACTTGAAGCCACCTGAAGTGGCTACCGGTACGTTAGACTCGGTTACTTTCATAGCTGGGAGGCGGATAAAAGTGTACATTTTCTGTTTTGCGCTCCTCGCACCTGAACATTTGCAAATAATTTGCATGGAGCTTTAGTAATTTAACCGAGTAATCATCTAACATCTTTCTAGGTGCTACTAAAAGCACAACACTGTAGGTCAAATAGTTTTAACAAAATAAAATAAAATGATGACCCCTACCAGAAATTAAAGTGAAAATACTGTAGAGCCGTAGCGAAGGCGACGCAAGCGAGGCACCTGCCTCGGGCGCAATAAGAGAAAAATTACATAAAGGGTCCCCATATACGTTGAGGTTGTGCCGACTCCCGGCGGCAGGAACACGTGAGCGACGCAAGACATATTTGAGGCGCTGCATGGGGTAATCCCTCGTGCATCAACCTGTGTGATGGCCTTGCGTCGCTGCTTGGACCACGTTTTCAAACGTGATTAGTGGGAATAATTCGACAATTATTATACAAACTACGTGGAATTTGATACATTAATTGACTGGTACATTGTACTATATATTTATTCGACAAAATTCATGCAAGTGTGGTGGATTTCTGCCTAAAAACAACTCACAATTCGAAAAATTGTGGTTATTGTTTTTTTTCTATTGATTATTTGTAAAATGTTCATTAACAGCAAATCCATTAATTGTGTATTTAATCATTTAAAACACAGTCAAAAAATTTCACGTGATCTAAATGGCAGTGCGTGATAGGTGTCTTCGTGTATGTGTACTATTTAATTTGAAGCGGGAAGGTCACATATTTACATTTTAGCTTCGGGCTCAAAATTTTCTAGCTACGGCTCTGGACATGACAATGATAGTTTGTAAGTGGAAACATGAATATAGACTTACATTTACTCTGCAATTTCTTCAAACGTGTGGTCGAGTATTAATTTATTGGCACTCAGTGTTTGTGTTACACATTTGTCCTTCAAAAAATTGTTGTCGAGACGTATCATCCCGGAAATCCAAATGCGCAACCTCCGGCGGTAAAATAACGTAACTGCGCTGTTTCCTCGAAATTGAAATTTCGTAAATTTTAGGAAAGAAGCCAAATTTGAATAAATATAAGTGTTTTATTTTGATGAACTCACTCCACGGTCAATGCGAAAAAAATTATTAGATTTTATTCGTTCGACTTAGTAAGACTGCAAGGAGTACAGTAGTTCAGCAACCCACAACAAGAACATTTTCTAAACTTGTACACAGCATTAGTAATAAAAATCTCCAAATTCATATCCATAGTTTCTTCACCAAGAAGCAAGTGATGTACATCATGAGTCATTTAATAATTTGAGCCTAATTCTGATCAGCTTCACGATGAAACATGTTTCCGCCAATTCTACAAAAAAATTACCGTAAATAAAATACGTAATTCATTACAACTCAAAATTAAGTTCTGACTTTTTTTCCTGTTAACGAAGAACGTGTTTGTAGTTTTTCAGAGGGCACAACAAATTAAAGTCGATTTTGTGATTGTTTTAGTATAGGAAAAGTACATTTTATCTCTACATATTTCCTTATACCGAAGCTCTTGGATTAAATTACTAATTGAGCTATCTATGAATAGTCTGGTTTTCCCCGTGATAATTTGCCAATTTTTTCTTGCTTACAACATATAGCAAATTTGGTTTTAATTTAAATTGCCTATTTTGAATATAAACTTTTTACATTATTTACTACACATCACTGCCATCTGTAATCAGTTTTTTGCACATAGCCCAAACAATTTTCACCACGTGGTTTTTCTACTTTTCAAACTTTAAAACGATTCATCCATTTAATTTTCATATTTTATTCGACTTCAGTAAAAACAGACATCGTGATTTTCTCGTACGGCAATTTTACGTCCACATTGCTTTAAAAAAAAGTGAGGAAAATTAGCACAAAGAAAAAATTAATACAGTACAAAATTATTTGTTAGTTACTTTGTGGTGGTGCAGATGGTTGTCTTTGTCTATCACGTGGAATATGAATCGTGGAACATATTTGATCCGCTAATTCGCGATTTGGAGATCTTCGTTTCGTGTAACAACAACGGCGACTTAACATGCAAACGCAAATAAAAATCGCGCCCGAAATTATAAAAGTGGTCACGAAAATTACGATTAATTGTAAAAGACGCGACGATAGGTCAAAGGTGCCACTCAATTTTAGAAAACCGAGATCAACAGAAAATTCTAAAAAAAAACAAAGTACGATTAATTGTAAAATATGTTATTTGACTTAAAATTGATAAAATGACAAAGATCTTACCTGTTTTGTCATGAGATAAACAAAATTGGACCAGAATGGAAAATAAAATCGCCAAAACTAATTTGGTCATGATTGATAAAATGGGGATCGACTAAGCAGTGTGGTTTTTGACTACTGACTACTTTCTGACTAATTCTGATCCGCGCAGATATTTCAATGAAGCATTTGCTAAAACGTGATAGTTGACGTCACTTTAGCTAAAACATCAATTTTTCTTTTTCTCTACTAAAATATTTGCCGTAAATTACTGGAGTAAATTGCAAAAAATAATTCTATAGGCGTTTACCCTTTTTTAGAAAAATAATTGGTACCATTTAGAGTGGTGATTGTCAATGACGTCAGAAGTATCGTCAGAACCACGCAAACACCCAAGTCTTTGACGTTTGAATAACTTCGACAGAGAAAAGTGAAATTAATAAAATTATTTAAATTTTAGGAAGCTTGATGTTTTTTTTAAACAAACTTTTTCTTCGCACTAAAATTTTTTACCAGGAAAAGCGCAATAATTGTAAACATCCTGAGACTGTACTCAACATTTCATCTAAATTTAACTTTTACATTCACAAGTCGTTTTCCCGGACAGGAATCACGTGACTCATTTTATAAAGAAAATCATGTATGACGGAAAGTATCCACTCCAACTCTGTCAAAAAACAAAATAAAACAATAAATAACTAATTTTTACTAATTTAAACACCATTTCTTACCTCACACTTTTCCACGCATCTTTCAATTTTGGTTCAGGCGACAGAAGCAACCAAGTTGTATCCATCACTTGCTCACCCTCGTCATTGAAAAAATATTGTCCAACCCAAGAAGTAATACTTCCTAAATACCGATAATAAAATAAATATCAATTATTGTCATAATTGGAAGCCAGTAAAATTTTATTAGATTTTTACCACCAGCCCAATTGATAGTCATTACAAATGAGTGAAAATTTAACCCGTGAAGTGTTACAGTAGCATATCCCGTGAAGTCTTAACAGCAACGAACGCATCAATTTTTTACATTTGTGCATTGAATGCATTTACAGCATTCACAATACAAATGCGCCATCTAAACTCAGTTTTTGGCATCTCGGAAAGTTGAAAATTATTTTTCACCACGTGGTATTTCAACATTAAGTTGTTGTTTTTTCACGTAGTAAAAACTTCAGGCACGCAATTTATTCACTTTATTGAAAAATAAACTTCAATTTCTTTTAATACGACAATTTCACATGCAGACCGCTTTAAAAAAAAAAAATTCAGGAAAATTAACACAAAGCCAAAATATCACATTAAAATATTTTTATATTTACCACGTGGTGCAGTACATTTCATCCACATTTTCGTGATTTGGAGATCGTCGTTTCGTGTAATAACAAAGGCGACTTAAAAAGCAGACGCAAATAAATATCGCTCCCGAAAATTGTATTTAACTGCGAAAGACGCGATGTTAGAGCAATCGTGCCTGTCAATTTTTCTAGAAGTAAAATAAAATTATAATGTGAATTAAAAACTTCTGTTATCCTTACGAAAAATTTGTTACCTGTTTTCTCACTCGATTCACAAAATTGGACCAAAATTAAGAGGAAAATCGTTAAAATTAATTTGCGCGTTATTGGATGAAAAAGTTTCACCCTTTAAAAAATTATCTCGAAGTTGTAGAAAATAATTGTGTACAGTATTTTCAAATGATGAAATAAATAAAAAGCGTGTTTGGATAACCAAAATATCAGCAGTGTTTTATTCTGGTTAAAATCCAATCAAATAAAATAATGATTTAATCTTCATCATCATCTTCATCTTCTTCGTTATTAATTTGGAAGTAACGAAGTTCGTACACATCTTTCGTCGTTGCAACCACTCGGAGCCAATCTCGCAAGTTGTTTTTCTTCAAATATTTCTTCGTTAAATACTTCAAATACCTAAAAATGTGGAAATATAAAATCAATAAAAATTCCAAAATTTTTGTTATTTTTTCCCGAAACAAAATTTAATATACCTTTTTGAGAAACTAATGTCAGCAGTAACGACAATTTTTGATTTATTCCTTTCAATTGACACATCTTTTCCCAAATTCTTTGTTTTGCCGTTCACTTTAATGCGTTCCGTCAAAAATTTTTCCTATTTCGAAACGAAAATATTAAATATTAAACACAAATACGTTAAAAATTACTTTTATTTATCTTACAAAATCTCCAGCATTCATGATACCATCTTCGACGGGGTGAGTGCAGTCGATGGAAAATTTCAACTGAGTTTTCTTCTTCTTGCCTTTACCCTTAAGGGCGGGCTTAACTTGCTTGTTTTGCTTATTTTTCGCTCCTTTTGCCTACGAAAAAAATAAATTAAGTTTAGGGAGAGTTATTAATAATTTGTGAAACGTGGATTGACGCAAAAGTGTGATAATTATTAAGAAAAAGGGAGGTAAAGTTTGTTTTACTTACGAGAACCATGATGGCGGAATAGAAAATCACAATTGACGGCGTGGAGACCAAGTGGGAGTTGTAAGAAAAGGTGATTATTTTCGGAAAATTATTTTGAACTCGTGTAATTAAAAATGATATGACATTAAAATTCAACATATGTAATTAATGCTAGTTCATAAATAATAATTTTCACACTATACGAACCAAAGCGGTGGTATAATAAAATTATTTTATTTTTTCCACAATTAAGATTCTCTCTCTTTCTCGTTTTGAAATACCCGATTTCCAAAGTGACGTAGTTACAACATAGCGTAAGCAATTCTCAGGTTAAGGTTCCAAATTTGATAATCAATGACGTCACACATTTACATATTTCTGATTTCAGGAACACAACACAATTTTAACGAATGGCGGCATTGTAAAAGCTGAGTTTACGACGGATTGTAGCTTTAAAAATGCACGCGAGATGCTCAATCTGCAGCGACTTGTTTGATCTTCGTCAAGACGTGTCCGCAAACACATGCGGGCACGTTTTTCACGCTGAATGTTTGAATAAGTGGCTCGAACAAAGTAAATCGTGCCCGCAATGTCGACTGAAAATTAAAGACAAAAATTTAATTTTCAAGCTGTTTTTCGATGTTGACGAAAACGACGAGGCAATTAACGAAAATTATGAATGGCGAAACGAACTAGAAAGCTTGAAAGTGGATGTGATTAAGCTGAAAAAAGAAAAACGTGAGATAAAGAAGAAAAATGAGGATTTATCCGATCAAATTGAGTGAGAAAATTTACAATTTTGTACATTCCGATTTCACGATTTAATTTTTATTTGTTTTGATATATTTTTAGCGTTATAAAAGTTGAAAAAGCGTCGCTTCAAAGTGCACTGCAGGAATACAAAAGCAGCAACAAAGTTCTAAAACAAGAATTAAAATATGTGGAAAAAATCAAATACGAACACATCGTGAACAAAAACGAGTTGGAATCACTTCGAAAGAAGATATCGACGTTATCAAAGTATGATCTTAAATTTTTTAAACGACGTAACATTTATTTTGTATTTTTTTTTTTTCTTCACGTAGTTTACAACATATCTTGGATAACGCGACTTTAGATGTGACACAGTTGGTGACCAAACGTGGAGGAGTTCCCGACGTCAAAGAAGTTCTGTTGTGGAATTCGCTCGTTCGAAAGTATTTTAACTCCAAATTCCATTTAAAAATTTGTTTTTAAATATTAATCCGTTTTAGAGAGTTGATCAAATCCGAAGGCATCCAAAAGAATTTAAAAACCGAAGTTCACGTTACTAAAAAGGAGAGAAAAGTCGTCGAAATGAAACTAAAAGCAAAGATTGACAAAATCGACGAGTTGGAAAAAGACCTTAAATATTCTCAAGAAGAAATCGAAAATCTCAAAAAACGAGTAGAAATTCTCGCCAACGGTTTAACTCAATCAGCCGAAGTCGAACCAGCGAAGAAAATGGCTGTCAAACGACTTATATCAGAAAGGTAAATCGTGAATAATTTTCTAAACAACTAAATCTAATTTTTGAAATATTTTCCAGTCCAATGCCAGAACAATTTCGCCCAAAATTAACCTCGACTTCAGAAAACGAAAGCTGGGCGCCATTATCCCCCGAATACACTCCGTCACCTATCTCGATGCAACCGCCTATAAAAATCTGTCGTTTTGGTGGTCGGTTGAAATCAAACCTTCGTTTGACGACGAAAAACCGCCAATTGTCTCAGTCATCAACGAAGAAAAGGAGTCACGAAGAATATAACGGACTCGGAGGTCGATCTAAAGAGGATTCGTTCCCGTCGCCTAGAAAAAGGGATAAATCAGAAACGTTTTTAGATAAATATGTGAAAAAGCAATAATTTTTTGTTCACTTTTTAAAATCTTTGTTTTGTATATTTTTATTTAGATTTTTTTTTTTTTAATGAATTTTTAGTTTCTTGTGATGGATCAATAAATAGTTTGTTTCGTTTAAGTGAATTTTTTGTTGTTGACTGATTTTTTTTATTACTATTTTTAGTTGATTTTAATTGGAATATTTAATTTTTAAATTAGGTTTTAGATGAAAGAAAAAGCGTTGGTTTAATTGTAATCTTATCAAATGAATCCATCTGTGATTTTGAACTTTGATTTTAGAACCACCTCTCGCTTCGATTCAAAATGAACGCTTTGCAATTGAGCCCGGCATCTTTGGATGACCTTAAACAGGTTGATTTTATTTATATTTATGTAAAATTTACTATATTTTAATTTAAACTGTTTTCATGTACTTTGCAGATTTTGCAATTAGCTCAAAAAAGGAATCAACGAGTGATTATCAAGAGTTCGTGTAATTCTACCGTAGAAAGTACAAATAGTAATGAAGTGGTTGTCAATATGAAAAATTTCAACAAAGTTATTGAAGTATGTTTTAGTTAATATAGTAAACTTCAAACAGAAAAGCACCAGCTTGTTAATTTTTTTAAGCCCAAAATCTTTTTTAAATATACCTGAAATTAAGGAAAATTTATATTCACAAGTTGTTTATCTATATGATACATCACTAAAATAAAATAATGAATGGTGATAATTAGTGATAGTTTACAGATAAGCAAATTCCTCGTGATTATAAGATAAATTAAAATAATTTTAAGCGAAAATTTAGCTTACTTAAACCTGTAATTCTTAAAATCTGCATCAAATATTTAATGTTTATAATGTTAAAATTGATTAACAAAAATTATTTTTCTTACAGATCGACGTAACTGGTCAAACGGTGATAGTCGAACCAAGCGTCACGTTTCAAACATTAGATCACTATCTGAAAAAAGTTGGGATGTCTTTTCCAATGTAATGTAAATATAAATTACCTACAACCTTCAAATAAATAATTATCTAAATATTTTCATAATTTCAGGAGTGGATTACCATCAGAGTTGACGATAGCATCTGCTGTTAGCACTGGAATGCGGTGTTGTATGTTAAATCAAGGAATGATATGTTCGTTTGTACGTAAATAAAATAGTTACATGTCATTTAAATACTGAAATTTAATATTTTTAATATTTTCTAGGTTAAAAGTTTTCAAGTGTTGACGTCATCGAACAAAATCGTTACTTGCGGAACTGATTCTAAGTATCATTCGACGATTTGTAACGGATTTGGATCATGTGGGATTATAGTTAGTTTAACATTGCAATGCGAACCTCGGTTTGATTTAGTCGTCGATCAATTCGGTTGTTCGATGGATTTGGTTGTTGATAATTTACCTAAATTTATCGACAAATATCCGAATTTGAAAGTTGATTGGTTTCCGCACACAAATAACGCGGTGGTTAAATCGGTTAAGAAAATCCAATCGGTGAGATTGAATGTTCATAAAAATTATAATTATTTGGTATTAATCCTAATTTTCTTATTTTTGTAAAATTAGACTGACAGTAACAACCAAAATAAGATGAATCGATGTATCGATTGGATTTTGGATGATTTGTTTGGACATCAACTTTTGGCGATTTTTTATTCTATTTGGTAAGATTTTAAAAATTAACTTAATACTATTATAATATAATATTATTCTTACAATTTCATTATTTTTCAGTTTAATTTTTCCATTTCTACTCCCGCTTTGTAACTTAATTATTTTCTACCTGGCTTTTATTTGGAAAAGATGTAAAATCATCACTCGTCATTCAAAACCAGCGTCACGAACTCCATCACCCCACACAACTGAGTGGATGATTTCTACGTAAATATAATTTTTAACAAACTAAACCTCGATAAATTTTTTCGTTTTAGAAAATTTTTAGCCATTATACTTTAAAAATTCATATTTACAGTGATGATGCCGTAGTTGCGTTACGAGATCTTCAACATTGGTCCTCAGCATCCGTCCATTTTCTTCACTATCCGATAAGAATTCGATTTATAAAAGGTGATAATGTGTACTTATCGCCTGCACACGCCAACAACACCTGTGCGATTAGTCTCACAATACATAGGTGAGTAAATTAAAAATTGTTATGAAAAAGAATTACCAATAATTTTAATAATTTATTTCAGACCATCAAATTTTTATTTTCCGTTCGAACGAGCGTTTGAAGATTTTGGTAATTTAATGCGACGATATAACGCTAAACCGAATTTGTCGGTAATTAAATCCATTGTCGATGTCGAACAATTTTTCCCACTATTAGAAGAGTGGAATGCAACTCGGAATAAACTAGACCCTATCGATTTATTCGTCAATAAATTCGAATAATAATAAATTTGACAGTAAATTCTAAACAAAATGTAATATTTGTACAAAAATTAAAAAAGTATACACAAATATATTTGCAACAAGCTGAATATTAAATATTTTATAAATTTTTATTATTATTATTAATTACAGCAAAATACTTGAATTTAAGAATGTATTAAAACGTCCTATTATTTTCTTGTGCTTAAAGTATTTGTACAATATTCACTATACTCGATGAATTTAAACACAATTTCACAAAACTTTTGACCTTCTGCGTTTTTTGAACCGGTTAGTTACCTTCATGTGAAACGCGTGCTTTATGACTTACAATATACAGCTGGAACACTTGCACAGGTGTATTTGTGTTTAATATAAAACGGGACAAAGCGCGAAAATAGAGGACAGTTCATGGTTCACCAACGTTGCATTTGGATTCAACCTTTGTAATTCGATTTTTCTCAATTTATATTTCGTCGATATGGAAAAAATTTCATCAATTTTAGCGATTATTTTACTTTTAATTGGTTACACCGACAGCTCCTGTTTAAGAATTATCATAATTCCAGGACTTTTAGAGCTACAATCACAAACTAAGTCATTCGCAGACATGATTAATATGGTAATTAAGCATCGATAAGTCGTATAACTACAACAGTTAAAATGAAAAATAATCTTCATAACGCAGAAAAGACCATGCGCTAGAGCCGAAGTATTTGCGCTTAACGGGGGTTTCAGTTCTTCAATTCCGATTTGGAAACAGGTTGAGCAAATGCGACCAAAATTTCTAGAGTACATCCGAGACAATCCAGATGGACTTATTCTTGTCGGTGGATCGCAAGGTATATATAATTATAACTGTACCTATAATTTTTACTATTTTAATGTAAGTATTTTTTTAGGTGCAATGATTTGTCGCGGTTTAATTCAAACGACTTCAGAGCACAACGTAAAACAGTTCTATTCATTTGCCGGTCCGCAACAAGGATCTTTCTCACGTAAGAGCAATTTAAATAAAGTGGCATATTTGTCGATTTATTGATTTTTACTTTATATTTAGTTCCAGTTGTTAGCTTTTATCTACCAATAGTCAAAACCTTGACTTCCATCAGCGAAGTATCCAAGTGAGACGGATAGTTTTAGTTTTATTTTGCTACATACTGCACTAATTTCTTGTGTTTTACAGATTGCTTTACACACCTCTCACGCAAAATACTGCTTCGATTGCAAATCTGTGGAAAGGTATATATTTGTACATATGGATTTAAGAGAGCAGATGACAAAAGTTACATCTGCATTTTCAGATCCGCAGCAATACGATATTTATTTAGAAAAAAATATTTTTTTGCCCTTCTGTAATAACGAAAAACCGCACAACAGATCGCAAAGTAAGCCACTAAAGAATAAACTAACAACGAAAACAAGTTTTACAAATTTTGTTTACTTGCAGTGTTTAAGGATAACCTTCTCAAGTTGGACAGATTTGTCTTAATGGGTGGTGATAAAGATCAGGCTTTGGATCCTTGGCAAACTAGGTAAATGACAATTTTCCTAATAATCTGTGAAATTAGTAAACAATTTCCTTTGTCAATTTAGTTTGTTTGGTTACTACGCCATCGGAATCCAAAACCCAAATATTGTAAACATGACTGACCAAGAGGTGAGATTTCAAATAAAATTTGATTATTTATATTCCAGGAATTATTTATTAATGTTTTCTCTTGTTAACAGATATACAAAAACGATACTCTTGGGTTAAAAACGATGTACGAGGATGGGAGACTTGTGTTGTGCCATGTCCCTGGTGCAGATCACCAAACCATCCGCTCCGATCAGTGGGGATTAAACAACTGTTTTTTCAACTATCTTATTTAAAATGTATTCACGCAAATTGAATTCATTTGTGGTTACTGTAGAAGTAGTTCATGGTAATTAAAATGAATAATTTACTGCAGTAGACTACGTAG
>JAQIWS010001470.1:0-11267 GCA_034696085.1 Stigmatogaster subterranea | reverse complement strand
AGAAGAAAAACTGCCGATCAGAGCAGAATTATTTCCAAAATTTTTTTGTTGAATCGATTGGTGAAATCCCCTTTTTTCAAATTGTACAGTTCTTTGAATATAGGCTCATATTTTTTCGCATGCCAGCAATCACGTACTGTTGATATTATCTCTGATGATTGCTCGGTTAATCAAGAAGTGTTTAATGTGTAACTTAAAAGTGCTCCCAGTCGAATTTGGAATTGAATCACGCAATAATATAATTGTTTATTATATTTTAACCAATGCAAAAAATTGCCACGGTATTCCACTCTAATTTGATCTCTTTTAACGCTATTGGTAAAGATCGTTATTCAACGTACATTTTCGTCTAATGCAAGTCGTATTTATAAACAACGTAATAGAATTTAATCAAATTTTAAAAATTAATGTTATGTACATAATTCACACACGCTCATTGGGCAAATGGTAAAAAATGAATGAGAATTTAGTTTCCGTAGTCTTGAATGTGTGTTTAAGTCCTGAAATGTTTTTGCGGAATTATTCTCTTAATTTTGCTCTAGAAATTGTCTCGAATTGAGCTTAAATTGCTCATCATGTATATACTATACAGCAACAAACAACTGACGGTATTCCTTGTTCATTTATAAAATTTGGGGAATCGAGTACCGTACAATAAATGTCATTAAAATAGTTTTTATTTGACCAGTATCACGCAGTTTTGTTATGCTGTGCGTAACCTAGGCTTCTGTTTCGCAGTACGGTAATTAAAAACACGAGAATTATATTTTTAATTAATAAAAAAATTAATTTCAGTTAGTTAATAGAAGTACGAAAAATTTCGTCTTGGGGAAAACCCGTGGCAAGACATTGTTTTTTAATATTAAAACAATGTTATCGTTAGCACCTGGTTATAGAGTTGTGATAACCTGCACGGGGAAAACCTAGATTCAAATTTTTTTTATACGGATGCATCTCTGGTGTCAATAACAGTATGCAGATTTTTAAAATTGCAAAAATATTTTTGTGTGTTAAAAAATGTTTTGCACTTTACAAAATAGCGAATAAGCTGATTAAACATTGTGTATAATACAATTAACTTGTGATTAGTTATACTTTAACAGACAATTGACAGTAGCCTTGAACTTTTCTTTATCTAATGATAGTTTTTCTAACTTATCTTTCATTTTCCCAACTGTTGTGTAACAGTTTTTCGCAACAAATTGTTCGATTTTTTTTGTGTATGTACGCCATACAAAATGAATCTGACGTACTTAAGTAAGTGTCAAGTGCAACGTGTTAATGATAACGATGGATGAACACTAAAAGCTTTCAAAATTTTCGCTGTAAGAGGCTGTACATTCCGTTTATGATGGTTGTTTCTTTAATCGAAATTCTATTCCGGGTAAGTTGTGTTTTACATAAGGTTCTGGTAATATTTTACAGAAAACAGGTCTCCCTCGCCAACCTCGGTTCTTCAACCGCGGTTTCGAGATAACGCGATTTTTTTTCTGCTGCAACCAAAAATTTCCATGTATACGGTACGGGGAAAAAGTTCCGTATTCGCGGTTATTCTCTTTGTCGTAGTAAGATTTTTGGTGATAAATGCTACCTGAATACATTACACACATTATTATGGCACTTTTAAATGTTAACATGTAATTTCAGGTGCGTGAATCGAGACTCATCCTGCTATTAAAATCAACTGGGTCTCATCCACCAGGGTTTTAGCAAACGCGGCATTTTTCGAAGACGTTATCCCCCGCGGTTGGTGAGGGAGACCTGTACCCGTTTTTCACATTATACAGAAAGTTGATCTCAGTTGGAATAAAATGTGTGAAAAATGGGTGGTAGTTCGGTGACATTTTTACATCGAACTCAATTAGTCGCGCAATATGCTGTGTTAAAATAAGCTGAATAAGCACTATAAAAACGCTAAATGCGTTCATTTTTAATCCGTTAATCAGGAAAAATGTCTGGTGAAATGCGTGTTGTTAACTTAAGAGATAAGATAATTGCCAACTTGTTCAAGAAAAAAAAATAACTCGAATGTACAGTACAAAAAAGTGTCTAATCCTGAACCTGAAGTAACTTATTCATTTAATCAATCTACCATTTACTCTCCATTTGCTCTACATTTACTTAAACTGCATGTCTTTTCAGATAATGCGTTGAGTCCTGTTTTGGACTAAATCATGGCTGAATCCCGAAGTAGTAAAAAGGAGGATGGAAAACCATGTAACTTATGAGTAAGTTACCGGTTACAAACAGTACTTTAACAAATATATTTTACAGCAATTTCTGACGCCTTTAATCTACAAGGACGTGATATTAACTTCAGCCACGTAAATATCGGTAAGCGCGAAAAAAAGCATTTTTTTATTTGAGCCAAACAATTAACTTACAATTGTGTAATCCATTCAGGATGCACCACGAGTGACGGTGACAACAAATTCAGAGTAAGCGGTGCGGGCAAATCTGGAGGTACGTAAACTAGAATCCAAGTCTCTTTACCTGTTAAATACATGAATAATGGCCGAATTCTGATTTGAAACAAAACCATTGAGCAGAAATTCAACAATAATTAGCATGCAATTTGTATTTAGTGTGAAAAATTTTGCAGCAAAAATTCCCTACTTTCAAATTATTTTGTTGCACATTAAAACGAAATCATCTTGCAAGAAACTGTTTTCTCTGTACACTAAGCAAACAAAAAATCGAGGTAAATTTTTGAGTGCAAATTCAGTGGGATGTTACTTATTTTTAAACATCAAAATGTTTCTATTTCTATCCACCTCGATTGTGTCAGCGGTGAAATTTTCTTTTTACTCGTTTAGATGAGAAAACTAAACCAACTTCGATTGTGAACGCAAAAGAAATCACAATAGAAATACAACGTAACCTCATCCATCGATACGAAAATATTAAGTTGCCAGTCGCATCGTGGATGACAGGCGTAGATTTGAAAATGGAAAACTACACGAGATTGGAATTACAATCCGGAAACGAAGAAAGAAATCGTGCTATCGAATTACAAAATTTATTTGACAAGGTTAAACACAAACGATCGAGAAGAATTTTAATCGAGTCTCAACCTGGATTCGGCAAGACAACTCTCACGCACAAAATTATCACCGATTGGGTAAATTATAAAACAGTGTACAGTTCAGTCGGCGTGATTCGACGCCCAAATCTGTGGTTTAAAAATAAGAATTACATCGGCCAGTTTGAATTCGCAGTTTTAATCATCTTGAGGCATTTTAAATCAACAACTCTAGAAGAGTATTTAGCTGAGATAACCGCCGTTGAAGATTGTGATGCGAAGAATTTGTGGAGAGTAATGAACAATAAGAATACTTTGTTAATATTGGATGGCCTCGACGAAATTGGTGATGCGCAGACGGATTATATTTACAACATTTTACACGATCCTACGAATAAGTACAAAATGACGATAGCTGTCACTTGTCGCTGCGGTTTGTCTCGATCCCCAGAAACTGGAGTAAACAAATTATACGACGGAGTTGCGTCGAAAAGAGATTTTTGGAAGAAAAAAATAACAATTTTGGGATTATCAGAAAATAGTCGAGACGAATTTTTGAGCAAATTTATTGTTGAACACGATAAGGATAGAATGTTACATCGACTACACAGTATAATTAATCTCAGAGAACAAATGTTTACTTCGCCATTGTTATTGATACTACTAGTTTACGTGACGCGAGAAAATCACGAGGTCAACGTGAAAACAGAAACGGCTTTGTACAAAAGTTTCGTGGATTATTTAATCAGACGAAGTGCAAAATGCGATTCCGAAAATTTAGTCGAAAATTTTAGTATATTCGACTCATGCGTCAAACACGTATACAAAACGCTGTTTTACGAATTTGGCGAGCTAGCTTTAAACCATGTTCTAAACGAAGACCTGCATTTTAAGCACGATTCTCTTACTGAGAGAATATACAAATTTGGATTTCTTTTGAAGCACGAAACAGTTCAACAATTCGATAGCATAATTCATTACGAAGGCTTTCACTTATCCATAGTAGAATTTGCGGTTGCATTTTTTTTTGCGGAGGAATTCAAGAAAAATAAGGATCAATTTGTCGAAAAGTTAATCAACAAAATTTACGAAATTTTCGTTAAAAAAGGACAGTCCACCAGGGTGATACCGTTCTTATGCGGTTTGTTAGGACGCGACGTTGCTCATTTTTTTGATCAAATTAAAATTTCTTATTGGATTAATCCACAATTAACCGAAAACATTTTACAAGAGTGTGAAACGAACAATTTGCACAGTGAATGTTTTTCACATTTGGTTCCACCTTATCTTATCGTGAATGATAAAGCATCTATGTCATTGGTACAGCATCAATGCATTAGTCAGAATTTGACGGATTTGCACATTCAGTCAACTTATTTGTGGGATGTTCAATTTCCGTTATCTCTCAACATTCTTAAAGTTGACTTAACATGCACTGCCGTTAGGGAAATTGAAATTATCGAGCAAATTGCGAGAAAAATTACGTGTAAGACACTCATTTTTGCCTTGACCGAATTTTTGCATTATACAATGTTAGAGTATTATTTATTGTTATTCGATTGTATTTCTTCTGAATACAAAGCTTTAAACATATACAAGAACGATAGAATTTATTCAGAATTGGAAAAATGTGTCACACGTGGTACTTTTACGGGAAGAGATTTAGATCATGTTACATTTGAACTAGGTTCTTTGTATCAAACGAAAATTTGGGTCAAAATAATAGAATGTAGCCGACTCAAACGTATCTGCATTCATTTTAATTATTATCCTAAATTCGAACACGAATTGGTCTCCGCTGCAATCGAGTCAAAATACGTTATTGCTATAATTGTGTATAGTGATTATGTCTTTACCTTCAATTTTAACACAATTGTTGACAGTGAAAAGATATGGAATCTGATAACAATTGAAAATGCACATTATCTTTGTAACTCCCCAATTAACAACGATACACGCGTTAAAACCCTCGCTTTAAATTCACGGAGTAGTCCTTGGCAGTTTGGAGACGAGTTTAATGCTCTGCTGTCCGTGAACCCAATTCGATTTCATTGTGTCTTTGAAACTTTACACGCATTTAGTATTTTCGAAAGGGCATCCCATTGGGGAGGCTGGAATTCTGTGGTTAAATTACAGTTGGTAATTGAAGATTTAGACACGATTCCTGAAACCAAGGATTTTTCCAGTATTTTTAAATTTTTACGACTGAAAGTGATTTGTATAGATGTAACCAACCTACTCGATGAAACAAAATTGTTAAATGTTATTCGGTATTTAAAATCGTTAAATCTCGATCGATTGGAAATACGGTGGTTCTACGAGCACAATTTTGATAATTTCATTCGGAGATTGCAATCTGAAATTCCATTTTTTAAAACATTCAGATTTAGCGTATTACTCGATGACATACTGGGGAGACAATGGCGATTTAATGTTCAGTCATTAACATGCATTTTCCAGCACAATTCTGCGTTATCCGTCCGACTAATCTTTAAACGGTGGGATGACGCGAGGCAGTTCGTTGTCGAAAATTTCACAGATTTGTCTCGTTTTAATTTGAAATATTTCTACGTGGAAGACGATTTTAAACATCCTTTAGTGTGGCATGAGAATGATTTTGACACGCGAGTGTATTGGAATTATTTTGTATTGGAAATGACCATGCGACCAGGTTCGTAACGAGAAGAACGCGTATGTAGGGCGTCCGGACCGAGAACGTATGCGAATATCTGGTATTTCCACGTATTCGAAATAAAATTGCGATAAATTATATACATAAATTTATAAAAATGTAAATGTAGTGAAATTTAGTTTTATTTGAGTCAAGCTAAATTAAAGCAATAATTCCTTCCATTTACACAATTTATTGAATTTGCATTGTATTTACGAATGTAACGGTAAAATTTGATACCGGTAATAAAATTGTACTCCGTAATATTACTTTAGATTTAGATCAGTAGAAATAATTACCGCTAAAAACCGGTATTGAATTATTCATGGGAATAATTCTTATGTTATTCAAGAGAAACGAGTCACAAGTCACAAAGATATAATGTAATATTGTGATTAATAAAGTTTATTTTACCGTCCCTTGTTACTCCAAAACCAAATTCTAGCTCCTCGTTAATTTATATCCGCGAAGCACTCGCCTTTTCATGACTACTGTACTTTCTTTGCATTGAATTACACCCATAATCCTCCGCGCGGCTTGAAACAGTAAGCGGTTTTAAAAAGTGTTGGCTTCTCTGCAAAGCTGGTCAGCTTAATGCAATAGTTGAGCATCACAGTTATCGCTTTTACAATAAGAAATGGAAGGTAGCCAATATTATATCACTTCAAAGACCTATAATGATCATGTTTCACACTACTTCACCTAATTTCAAAATTTCTAGTGCTTTATTTAAAAAAAATGAAATTTCTTGTCCTTAAAATTGTATGGTAAGACCACGGTTGGGTTTTTCCTAAAATGTTGATGCGTAACACTATCTTGTGCACACGCTGAATTTAGGTTAGTTGTTATTTGCCTCGGATTTTTCAGCGATGAATCTTCAGAAGTTATTTCGACTGACTGAGCATCTTCGAGAAACTATACGCGGAAATCGGACAAAATCAACGCACGAGATTCAGAGTAATCTCACCTGTCAATATGAAAACGTCAAACTTCCACGTACTTTGTGGAAGAAAACAGGTTCGTCAATTTGAATTCGTAATTTTAATCAACCTGAAGAATTTCGAATCAAAATCGCTAGAAGATTATTTGGCGGAGATATAATCGAAGTCGAGAATTGTGATAGGAAATATGTATGGAGAGTAATGAATACCGACACTACTTTGCTAAAACTCGACGGCCTGGATGATGTTATAAGGAGCAGAAAAATTATATTTACGGTATAACGTTTTGTACGATCCGTTCAATAAGTACAAAATGACGGTTGCTGTCAATTGTCGGTGTGGGTTACCTCGACTACCAGAAAACGAATTAAACAAATTATGCAACGGAGTGACGTGGAAAGTAGATTTTTGGAATAAAAATATAAATTCTTAGCGTCTAATAACTACCTGGCCAAACTCAAAAATTTTGTAAAGTAGATGTGAATTTTAATCAAAGCACAACGCTAAAGTTTGGTGACAAAAAAATTGTAAAATCGGGCCTGGATAAATCCTTAACAACCAAGATTTGCACAATTTCAAACGAAGCCTAAGAGAATTACATGTAATATTTCGACCGGTATTAAATAGTTTTTGTAATAGAATTTTATGATTAGCAGCTTATTTTAAAAACGAAAATTGCTCGAGTGTTAGTAACAAAAATTTTAGTTTTAATCGTAGAATGAAAAATTTCTGATCGCAAGAGTTACTCAATCGTTTAGTGACCATTTTTTTTAAAGACAAGAGCAATGACCCTTTTTTACTAATCTATTCTAGTTGCAAAATTATGAAACGAATATGAAAAACTGTAATTCTCTGTAAGACAGATAGGTACCTTCTTAAGAATGTTTCATCGGTAATATCTTTACTCTTTCGCGAGTACTGTACTCAGATACCTCAGAAATAGTCACATTAAACTATTCTATTGAGACAGCACTCTAATTTGGTAAAATCTGCCATCAAAGATACAAAAGTGTAAAAAACTTTTAGCATACCGTCTTTTTTATCACCACACGTGTCGCAGCAAGTGTTTATCTAGTGGAACTTTTATCAGTAACCTTGGCTAATATACAGAAAAATTAACAAAATTTTTGCCACACAAGGAACATGACATTCCTTTGGCGCAGGATGTTTCTCTACGTGAAATCGTAATTCAAGTAAGTAAGATGTATTTGAAATTTAGTAATATTTTATGTGAGTATCGTATTTCACAGTGTACAAAAGTTGTGCCGAGCTAAAATAAAAATTATGAGAAATGGGTGGCAATTCGGTTAAATTTTTACAACGAGTACTGGGTGGAGTAATACAGTATATCCTCAATTGACAAAACACACCTCGTATTAAGCAAAATCTTTTTTTACGGCTGAGTTTAATTAGATTTAATCCGTAATGCGGGAAATATGTCTGGTAAACAGTTGGTAGGCGTTATATTAAGCGATAAGATAATTATCAGCTTGTTCAAGAAAAATTGCAATGGCAGAAAAAAGCAAATTGCTCGAGAGTAAAATACAATGTTCCCGTCATTAATTTTTAACGGCCCATCTATACTCTTAAACAAGCTATAAATTGTGTGTAATATGTCATTCTAGATGACGATGGATTAAATCGTGGGTTAAATCATGGCTGAATCGAAGAGTAGTGAAAAGGAGGCTGGAAATCGTATTTCGGATGTCTTTAATGTGCACGGACGAGATGTAAACATCAGGAACGTAAATATCGGTAAGTACGAAAAAAAGAATATTTTTTTTTGAGCCAAAATAATTCACGAAAGCATCGTCTATTCAGGAAACACAACGCACGAGTGTCACGTCAAAAGCAGTGCAAGCGGAACGAGTAAATTTAAAGGTATACTGTAAACTAATATCTGAAATTAATTAATTCTATATTGACTACTTTCAAACTTATTTCAAATTTCAAACACCAAAAAGTTGCAATATCGTCGTTACCGATTATGTTAGTAGTAAAAAAAATTTTTTTGTTTTGTTTAGATGAGAAAACTAAACCAATTTCAATTATAAAGGAAAGAAAAATCAAAATGGAGATACAAAGTAACCTCGTCCGACGATACAAAGATATTAAATTGCCAGTCCCATCGTGGATGGAGGGTGAAGATTTGCCCATGGAAAACTACACGAGATTGGAGTTACAATCCGAAAACGGAGAAGACGGAAATTGTGAGATCGAATTGCAAAATTTATTTCGAACGATTGAAGGCAAACGACCGAGGAGAATTCTAATCGAGGCTCAACCTGGATTCGGTAAGACAACGCTCGCGCACAATATTATCAATGATTGGGTAAATCATATCACTGGATACAGTTACCGCGGGGTGGTGCGACGCTTAAGTTTTCGCTTAAAAAATATGAAATACGTCGGCCGATTTAAATTCGTAGTGTTAATCATATTGAGACAATTCACATCAAATAGTTTCGAAGAGTATTTAGCGGAGAGAATCGTCGTTGAAGATTGTGACGGGAAGGATGTGTGGAGATTAATGAACAACGAGGATACCTTGCTAATATTGGATGGTCTAGACGAAATTGGTGACGCTCAGAAAGATTATATCGATAACATTTTACACGATCCCACCAATATCTACAAAATGACGATGGCTGTCACTTGTCGCTGCGGTTTATCTCGACCTACAGTAGAGAGATTAAACAAACTTCACGACGGAGTGGCGACGAAAAAAAATTTTTGGGATAAAAAAGTAACAATTTTGGGAATATCAAAAAATAATCGAGACAAATTTTTGAGCAAATTTATTGACGAACACGATAAGGACAGAATTTTACATCAACTACACCGTGTAATTGAACTCAGAGAACTAATGTTCACTTCGCCGTTATTATTGATACTATTGCTTTACGTGACGCGAGACAACAGCGAGATCGACGTGAAAACAGATACGGATTTGTACAGAAGTTTCGTCCATTATTTAGTTAGGCGAAGCGCAAGCAGCAACTTCGAAATCCTACCAGAAAATTTTAGTCTGTTCAACTCATCCGTCGAACACGAATACAAAACGCTGTTTTATGAATTTGGCGAGCTAGCTTTAAAGCACGTTTTAAACAATGATCTGCATTTAAAGCACGATTCTCTTACGGAGAAAGTATACAAATTAGGTTTTCTTTTGAAACACGAGACAGTTCAAAAATTCGATACCATAATTCATTACGAAGGCTTTCACTTATCCATAGTAGAATTCGCGGTTGCATTTTTTTTTGCTGAGGAATTCAAGAAAAATAAGGATCAATTTTCCGAAAATTTAATTCACGAAATTTATGAAATTTTCGTTAAAAAGGGACAGTTCTCCCTGGTGATACCGTTCACGTGCGGTTTGTTAGGAAGCGAAGTTCCGAATTTTTTAGATCAATTGTTTCGTGTAGGAATTTCTTGTTGGATTAATCCAAAATTAACCGAAAACATTTTACGAGAGTGTGATACGAATAATTTGCGCAGTGAATCTTTTTCACATTTAGTTCCACCTTTTTTTACCGTGTTTAACGAATCGTCAATGTCATTGTTGCAAAATCAGTGTACTAGAGAGAATTTGAGGAATTTATATATTGATTCGTCTTATTTATGGAACGTTCGATACCCGTTATCCCTTAACTTTCTTAAAGTTGAATTGAAAAATACTCCTTTACAACAAATTGAAATTGTAGAGCAAATTGCGAGAAATATTACGTGTAAGACACTTTTATTTTCTTTGCGAAGAGATTTGCCGTATAATGTTTTAGAGAATTATGTAAAGTTATTCGATTCTATTTCTTCTGACTGCAAAATTTTAAATATTAAGGACAGCGACATATATCCAGAATTGGACAAATGTGTCACGCGCGGTGCTTTTTTGGGAAAAGATTTAGATTGTGTTATATTTGAATTAAGATCTTTAAATCAAGCGAGAACATGTGCCAAAGTAATAGAAAATAACCGAATCAAAAGCGTCTGCTTTTATTTAAATGATTCTGCTGATAGGATTTTATTTCACACCCTCGACTCCGCTGTAATCAAATCAAATTACGTCGAAGCACTAACACTGTATAGTCATTTAACTGTACCCGAAATTTCCGTGATTTTTGACGCAATCGTTGTCAGTAAAAAAATGTGGAAACAGTTAACATTTGAAAATTCAAAGTTTTGTAGTAAGTCCCCAATTAACAGCAATGCACGCGTAGATACCCTCATTATACGATCACTGCTTGGTGAAATCAAATCGGGAGAAAAGAGTGCAATACTATCCGTGAATCCACTTCGATTTCAATGTGCCTTTAGAACTTTGCGAGCACTAAGTATTACCAAGGGAGCATCCCGTTGGGGTGGCTGGAAATCTGTGATTAAATTACTGTTGGTATTTGATGATTTAGACTCGATTCCATGTTTAACGGATTTTTGCGATGTTTTCAAATTTTCACAAGTGAAAGAATTTTGTATCGACGTAATCGACGTAATCGACGTAATCGACGAAGCAAAATTTTTAAATATTATTAAGCGTTTAAAATCATTAAATCTCGAGAGATTGGAAATACGGTTTATCTGTTCGGATTGGTTCGATAAATTCATTGGGTGTTTGCAATCTGAAATTCCGTTTTTC
>JAQIWS010001469.1:0-11270 GCA_034696085.1 Stigmatogaster subterranea | reverse complement strand
CCGATTCGATGCACAATTATTCACGAGACAATTGATGTTTATTGATAAATGCCAAAAATTTCGAGCAGTCAGAATTAGGACAGTTAATTTTTCACTATCTTTCTAATGTATTTCTCCAATTGTTGAAGTTTAACTTTTGTTGAAAAATACATTTTTGGTTATTTTTAAGGGATAAAACTTGTGGTATTGCCGTTTGCCAATGGTATGATGGTCATTTGCTTATTATATATGATTGTTTTGAAATACATACGATTACATTATAAATTTTATATATTTACATTTGCTTAAATATCGTAAAATTTTTGTAACTACTGAATTTTAGATTTCTGGGACACCTGCTTAATTGGGACAGAATGGTCTGGTCCTTATGTGTCACAATAAAGCGGATTCGACTGTACACCTTTTAATTTTAGAATCTTTTAAAATTGAGTTGAAATGTTTTCTCAATATTGTGGCTTTATTTTTAGGAATTTGGAGTTTGGTTGTTATTAACAAAGAAAACTGGAAAATGACGTGAAGCAAAGCACACTTTACTTCGTGGTTTGAGTTTAAGATTAATTTTAGCAGAACAGTTGAAATATTTGCAGTTGACTCGAAAATTTAATTTTAATTGCAGAATCTATTATACAACTTGTTGCCTGTTCAGAATCCCTTTTTCTGTGCTTATAAATTCGCAATAACTTGGTCTTAGTAATTGTATGCAAGGGGAAAGTAAGAACCGAATTGTATTAATCTGAATAGCGGTAGTACTGTACAGTACACTTACGAAATTCAAAATTTTTATTGAAAATTTTATTGTCGTTATTTATGGATTCCCTATTTTAATAAGTTGGTAGAATTGTGGTCTGAAACGTTGTACTTTTCAATTGTTTTGTTTGTTACAAGCTGTGGTTAATTGCGAAGTTCATATTTTGCTTCAATTGAAATTTTAACTTTTTTACCGTCATATTGTCATGCTTCTGTAAATGCTAATTTCGACTGGTATTTACTCAAATAATTTAAAGCAATTTATCATTTAAACTTATTTAAGGATTGTAAACCTTCATCTTAATTTTTTTCAATTTTTTCCATTTTTAAAATTAAAATTTTGAAAATCGAAAATAAAAGTGGAATTCATAACGTCCATGAAGAATCATGTTTTTCGAGTTTTCCCTTCAACAATGTGCAGACTGATTGATAAGTTTGTTCGTGGTTGATTCGTTAAAAACAATGTTGGTTGCTAAGAACATGAAACTGTTGTGGTTATAAACTTGTAAATTTCGAGAAAATTTACCGGTTTGTCATGTTTGTTTCGATATTTTTGTGTTGGTGTTAAAATATTTGTTAATGGATGATGTGTGCCTAAAACCGAGTTGTAGGGTTTTTTCAGTTAAAGGATAGAAAAGTGTAAAAAAAATTGTTTAAAGTTGTGGTTGTTGCATATTATTGAAAACGCGTAACTGGTTTTTATTTAGTACTCATAAATACACAAAATCATGTTACAAGTTACAACTTTCCAATTTGTTAATTTTCAACATCACGAGGTTCTTTTATTCAAATCCTGTTATTACACTGTGCTTTTACAAGTATGCTGTGAGCCACGAAAATTTCATATTTCATTGTTTCAAATATAAACACGTCAATTCTAAAACAGATTTATTCACTTAAAACAATCATCGAGCATTAAAATTTCTGTGGGCAGAAATGGAAGTGATTGTGGCACATAATGGTACATATTATAAGATCAAGTAGCACAAAAAACTTGAACCACAGAACCATTTTAAATATTTACAGTCTGGCTGATTTTTCGTTTTATTATACGTAAAGTCAGCACCCCATTACAAATTTTAATACCTTCTGTATTTTACGAGTTATTTTGAAGCGGTTTGCGGTAAATAACAGCTTATAACTCTGAGAGCTTTTTTTGTGAATTAAGTGGATTGCCAGCGATCCATTTAAAATTTAGTAAAGCTTTTATTTACCGCAAACCGCTTGGAAATAACTCGGAAAATACAGAAGGTATTAAAATTTGTAATGGGGTGCTAACTTTGTGGACATCCTTTATTGTTGTTTCAGCCAATTTGTAGTTATTGCGGTATATTAAAGCAATGCACATTGCTTTTATACAATTCATTTTCGAAAGAATCGCATCGTCATAGCTCTAAGCTTATCAATGAAATAAATTGAATATATCTTTTTCATTTAAAGTTTTGAGCTGGCGTCTTTGAATTAATCTTTTTGGCAGTTCCAGCTGCAAAAACTGGTTTTAGTCAGTCCTTGGACGAACTAGTAGAGGGACTGCCGACTCCGCCATTTTGTTGTTTTGGATGTGGCAATTCGCAACGCGTCAACTGGTGGAAATATTTTCAACTATGAGGACAAACAAACCCAAGTTCATGTCAAGCAATTGAAATGGAGGCAACGAAACATTGCTTTCATGCTACCTGCAAAAGTGATAGCAGATATTACCATATGCCACACATGAATATAATCATTTTGCACATTTGCACATATTTCTTTTTTAAATTTTTTTTTGCAAAGAATCAATGATGGTTAAGTGCCAACCCAAAAAGTAAAAATTTCAGCAGACTTGAGAAAAATCTTAACAGATCTGAGCTGAATTTCGAGGGTGTTGTGATTAACATGTGCATGAATCTGGGTGTGATGCGTATTTTATACACTAAGTTAATTTAGTTAGAGATGACGTACGGGATCACTTGTATTCTTTCCGTATGTACACTCCTTGGTTTTACACCAACAGTTTGAGGTGATTTTAATACTGTAAGTTTGAACCATTGATACTCTTACTGCTTCAAGTTTGGGAAAAATACTTTGTTTTAGCGTACAATGTTGTCTGGATGTCATAAAAAATTTTGCCTGAGATTTTCGATCTCCTGAATTTAGACAATAAAACGTTGCGACGTCTAAAGTTGGTGGTCATCTACGAAACTGCTTATGAAATTTTTATTTGTCGATAATTTTTGACCACACAATTTTTTATTGTTTGTTCCTGCCCTTAGCAACTCAAAAGAAATTGTTGTCAAAAAATATCGACAAATAAAAATTTCATAATCAGTTTCATAGATGACCACCAACTTTAGACGTCGCAACGTTTTATTGACTAAATTCAGGAGACCAAAAATCTCAAGCAAAATTTTTCATGATATCCAGACAACTTTGTATGCTGAAACAAAGTATTTTTCCCAATCTTGAAGCAGTAAGAGAATCAATGGTTCAAACGTCCAGTGTTAAAATCACCTCAAACCGCACTTTACAACGTTTTTTGCACGTGGAATAGGAAAATTCATGTCAAACATTAGCAGTTAGTCTTTTTGTCATAACTTGCCATTCAAAAATATCCTAATTGTTTGAGTGGAAATGCATCACAGTACACTCTAATTACGCTAAGAAACATGCCATCAGTGATTCTGTTAATTTTTCGCGTGATGTTATCAAAATTGTCCTACTGTCCAATTAATTATTTTGCACCACGATTTTGTGGGCGTGTCAATAATTCGCCAGTAGCAACCATGTTATTTTTACAAAATTAAATCGCTTCAGTGCATAATTGAAGAAGTAGGCAAGCTCTTTTGAGTGCACTTTTTGTTTTTCAAATCGCTTTGATTTGCTCATTGGCGTTTACAGGATTTACAAAGACGAAAACTTAAAAATGTAGGTGTCCAGTTATTTGTTTTGCCCACTGTAACTATACAACTACAATTCTGAGAAACTCCAATTTTTCCAACATGAAAACTATCAACAACCAAACCATTCGTAGCTCAATAAATATAATTTTTTCCCCAAAACAATTTAAAACCTGTTCCAATGATGGTGCAAAACTGTAATCACAAAGAACTAAAACCAAAAAAAATTTCTCTTGCAATATTTATCGAATAACAAATTATTTTTCCCACTCAGCCTACACGTTGTACTTAAATGTTTGTCCACATAGTTCAAAATTTCGTCACTCTGGCGCCACCGTTGGATAGCCTGCGCAAAACATAAATTTTGGTATTTTAGGGGGAGTCGGCAGTCCCTCTACTATTTCGTCCAAGATCAGTCCGTCCCCGACAGTTCGTCCCCGACAATTCGTCCCCTGCATTTCAAATTAAATATTGATATTTTCCGCTTTACAAAAAACAAACATTTTGAATCTGCGAAAACGACTCGGAATTACATATTGAATATTATTTGAGTTTGTACAGGACATAACAGCAGCTAGTAGCTGAAACGACGGTACCATTGTTGATAAAGGAGATGTCAGGTAACGACCAATCACTAGCGAGCGGCAAGCTACTTCAGCTGCTGAATTTATGTATAAAAGTATCCATTTCATGTTTAACTCATTGCACTCGTAGTATCGAACACATTTGCAACAGCGGAATTTTTTCAACAATGAATTGATTTGTCGAAACTGAAAAACGAAAAAAGAAATTAGTGCACGAGAATTACGCATATACGAAATCTAAAAATACTGCGGATGGTCGTCATGTTATATGGGTATGTGAAAAAAGAAGTTTATGCAATGGTCGAGTTTGGACAGAGGGAGACACAACAAACGTCGTTAAAATAATTACGCCACATACCCACGTTGCACAAGCTGGTCGACCAACTGCTTTACAAATTGTCAGAAATGTCAGACATCGTGCTGCTACAATGCAAGAAGCGCCACATCTTAATAATTTTGTCAAATGCAACTGACGTTCACGAAAATTGTAAAAATAAATTTTTTTCTGTTTAATTTTTCCGTTTTTTAAAATTTAAATTTTTTAATTGTCGGGGACAAATTACTGGGGACGAATTTCCGAGGGGACAAATTATCGGGGACGAATTTCCTCGGGGATGGACTGACCGGATCCCCAAAAACTAAATTGCTATACAGGAGCTAGCTAAGGTCAACAACAAATTCAGAAATTTTGTGATTTTTTTTCTTTAAAAAAATTATTTGAAAAATAATATATCGCAAAATCCAGACAATTTTTAGTAATACCTGTATGTAAGAACATTTAAAATAAAAGTTTGGTAAGGATCTTCGAAACTTGTCCATTTGAAGAATACCGTCAGTTCGGGAGTTTAGCGAAGTTCTATATTTTGCAAAAAATGAGTAAGGAAAATAAAAATGCTCGATTAAAACTATTATAAATTGCTAACAAAATAAAATTTTGGACTACACTGACGAATTATTATTTATAAATTAATTTCGTTTGTTTTGGTTGGATTTTGCTGGCAATTAATGCAAACATCTGTTTACATGCTCTTGCCACAATTTGAAAGCAATGTGTAAAACAATTTTTTAACGTTGTTAAACTGCATTTTTTATGCATAAGTAAGGTACGCCTGTGGTATGTTACTGGGGTACGCTTGCTGTGCAGATATCTCCCAGTACGCGAGGATTAAACGTTTGAGAAACTGCGCTATAGCATCATTTGGTGATTTATTTTAAATCCGTTAACCTGACTTACAAATTTGTATTATTTTGAATTTTAAGATTATATAGTAATGCATCTATACGATATTGTTGTGCGTGAAGACATAAAACTGCCATGGTTAAAACCAGCTTCAGCGCGGCTTGCACGATTAACCTTAATATTTTACATGAAAGAAAACTGCATTTAAATAAAAAAAAATTTCGCAAGTTTTAGACGTTATTTTTTGTGCAAATATACTTCGGTAACAATTGGATGCGTCACTGAGTGACGTGACAGTAACTGATGATTAAACCTTTATATACTGACAATGTATACAACTGTTTAAAATAATTGTATACACAGCATTTCACGAATACATATACTTTTTTGAGGTCTCTGAATTTTTGTATTTGTAGTTGATTATGATTTAAGAACAATATTAGATGTAAATTTTAGATTTTTAGAAAATAAATTATTGAAATTTTTTGCTGTTTGGAGTCGCATGTTGAACGCGCGGAGAGGCTTCTCTGCGAACCGTTAAATACTGTATCTCCAGTGAAAAAAATGGTCAGTTTTAAAAAATAGCTCAGGATGCTGCAGAAAAGCATGATAAGATAATCGAGCAAACACGTGAATTAGAATGAGCCAAATTTCATTTTTATATCCAGTTTAGTACTAAGAAATACCAACAACGATATTAGTGTATATACAATACTACATGACTGTATACACATTTCAAATCGTTTACTGTCAGGTATTAGCGTTGATTTTAATCTTTAGTACTTGTCGGGTTAACCACATTACCTCTCGATCTAAATTTTTTCTTTACAAGTGTAGTGTAAATTGTAAACTGAATTGAACTTGTGCAATTCTTGTTATTTAACGAACAAGTCAAATTTTTCAATTTTCTGGGATACATGAATTTAATGAGGCATACGCGTATTTCTCACGTTGTACAATTGTCAGATGAGGTGTGATATTTTTATTTTTGCGTCGATAAAATTATTACATTATGCTATGTAAAAATCCATTTATTTTTCTATATATCCGAAGAATTAATAGATTTGTAAATGCATGTGATTTGATGATTCGAAATGTCGCGCGAAATTGATCAACTTTTTATTAGAAACTCAATTTTACATTCGTAGTTGAATGCTATTGATTACAATTTTATCGTTTTCCTGTTCTATCTTTATGCTGTACTGTAGATCTTAATTATACGTATTTAACGATTAAAAGTTTGTCAGTCTGCCATTTCTGCACAAATGTCGAAATATTTGGTTACCTATACAGTACTGTATTTAGAGGTAAAATGTCAGTGGATGTGTAATCGAAAATTGGTTACAAATTTATTGATGGATTTTAGAGTAACATTAAAATATACCGCTAGCCGGACTCGCGCGTTAAAGAATTTAGAGGTAAAACCTCCACGTTGGAATTTTTAATATCTTTCCAATTCACGGAAAATGAAAAAAGGATAAAAATATTTACTGCATAATCAACTTGGGCAGCAGTAACTATTTTTAACACCAAATTACGGGTTATTACTTACTTAAAGGAGAGAATTTCAAAAGAGTTTGCTTCATTAATTTTAGAAAATTTTATTTTATTTCTGAACAAAAAACTTAAAATAAATTTTATACAAAATTTTAAAGAATTCCTTGGCGTTTCAAATCCGTATGGGTCCTCTTGTTCAACGATGGACACCAGAACGAGACGAGGAATTCGAAGATAGGTCTGGCAATATTATGAAGTTCGTGAAAATTGTTCAATTTCTAGCTGCCACAATGACAGCGGGCGTGTGATGGCTGCGAAAATTGATTTTGAAACGCCTTCGGTCCTCTGTACGAAACGTTGCCACAAATTTCGCAATTGAAAGTTAAATTCAAGCCGTGAAGTTTCTACAACCAATACGGCATCGATTTTCCGTTCCAATCGAGGGGAAATTTTTGGGTTGAGGGGAGTTTCGGGTTTCACAATTTGTTTTTATGGAACGCAATGACGTTATAAAAATATTAACCAAGTTTAGCCTGCGAAAATTGTCACGCAGTGAATTTTGTTGAAAGGTTGTGATTGGGGATTCCGTGATAAAATGAGCTGGCTTTTTTCAATTTTATGTCCAGAGATTAATGGGATAACGTGACATTAAACACAGTCCAATGCATTTTATTGATTTATTTACAAGTATTTATTTACAGATTCGTGAGTTATTTGTTTCAGCCTTGAGAGAAATAATTAATTTGGGTGGTTCTAAAATGAAAACTTCCGGAAGTCCAGATTAGGGGTGCCCGACTTTTATTTGTAATTTTGAAAAAATTAATACGACATCAAACTGTTCTGTAAGTGCTAAATGTTTATGTACTAAGTCGGGAATTGTATGATAAAGTGACTTTCTCCTGTATTTAGTGCAAATTAATATACTCAGGGGACGTTGGATTTTTTTTAAAATACTGTATAGTATCATTTTCAAGTTACAAATCATTATCTTTCAAAATTGTTTTGTGATGATTGATTATGATGTTTGAACATTTGTTTTACACTTTTAACATTTTCAAGTTTTGTTGTAAAAATATACTGTAGTTAGTTCTTAGAATCCCATTTTTTTTTCTTCAGGCTCTGTACCTGGGTCAGAATCCAAAATGTTTCGTAGTTCTGCAACTGCAACGTGGGTAGAACGAAAGATTTATTTTCGTAAGTTGCTTTAATGATTACAAATTTTTTCAAGTAGTTGTGAAAAGTGGGAAAAATTCAGGTGTTTTTTGAAATTGTTGAATTTTTTAAACCACCATACGATAAACTCATCTAAGGTTATTTTCTGCGTTTGGTTCATAGGTGTTTCATTATGCAAATACAAATGCAAGTATTATGCTGTAGTTAGAAACTTTAATTTCGAATATTAGTCGGAGCCTGTCCATTCAAACCACACTGATTTCGCTACGAAGTTATTTTGGTTTTTTTAATTTTGCACTGAATTTACAAAAATTTGTTGTTGATGGGGCTAGTGAATTTTTTGCTTAAAAATTTAATGGATTTCACAGATAGTTATTGTAAAAATATTTTCAATGTACCTGTATATTCATTTTTAACATACCTTTAAGTTAGGAATGTAATTAAATCTTTACATTCAAAAATAATAATTTTCTCCGCCTTTTGCTAGTGTCTTAACTTCAATAATGAGGGTAACTTATCTTATCTACAAAGGAATTTTGTCTGCAGCATTTCAAGATTTATAAGGTGTCTAAAAGTTATTCCGTTATTGAATGTTTTAATTTATTCCCTACTACTTAATTTGTTAAAAATAATGTGCGTGCACGCAAAACACTGATTTTATAGTTTGCACTACAATGCCTGATCTCAAAAGGCAAATCAGAGATAAACATATGCTGTAAATACAAGCATTGTAGGTACCGTCATTAATGGAGAGTAAGATTTATCATATTGTCAATTTCCTGTTTTGTTGATTGTTGTTTTTACTTTTGTTTGTCTTCCTATGACCTCGTTGTTTGGGCGATGTTTAAATTCTATTACTATTCTTACTAACTATAATAAATTGTTATTGTAAGCTTAAATGAATTTTTCGTGTTTCGTGATTGCAGGCCAGTGTTGCGCTTGGTTCAAACTCGTTTGAGCCTATAAATGTTTATATCTTCAGTATTCTTGCAGTTTGCGATAATTTGTAGGTATAAGCGGTAAATTTTTATTCATAAATTACTCAATTTTCAGTCGTACGTAAGCGATAATTAATTAACAACATTGCTTAAAATTTTGTTAAATTTTAAATTATGATTTACAGTATTTCTTAATGTAAACAAGTTTTCAATTACAGTATAAAGATGCACATTGAAAAATTTTTTATTTGAACTTTGAAAATCTTTTTACTATTGTAGAAACCAGTTGTTACGTCTGCGCAGTAGTATAATTCGTACTATTTGAGCCCATTTGCCCAACACTTGGTATTTTTTGAAAATAATACACGTTCAGATATATGTTACAAATATACATTAACCCCTTTTTGCCCGTAAATTCTTTTTTTTTTCACTCAGAAATATATTCGTTTAGTTTCAGCGATAAGGGTGTGATTAATTTTACGATTTTATGTTAATTTTACGATTTTATGTTAATTTTACGATTTTATGTTAATTTTGACGTTCTTAATGCATACTTGACAATGTAAACTTTAAGAATGTTCGATTTTGTGAAATAGTACAGAAATTTAGTCAAAATCTTAGACAGTTTTAGTTGCAATTTTGTCTCTACTGTATCCGTGTATGCGTAAACTGGAAAATGACATGACTGAAACAATAAGTACACTTTACTTCGTTGTCATTATCTACTACGCACACTCGATCTTTTTATATACAATATGTGTCAATTTGTACTTGAGAATACAAAAAAATTGCTTAAAATTTGCAAAAACGATTGCTTAAAATTTGCAAAAACGATTGCTTAAAATTTGCAAAAACGATTGCTTAAAATTTGCAAAAACGATTGCAAAATCATTTTTCACTATGAATCGTGAAATTAATTTATTGTAGCTAAATTATGAATATATTTTGTTACTTTTTTACAGATATGTATGCAATGGTAGTATTTTATTAACGCATGTCACTATCGTTTGAAGAATTTTAGGTTTACACAGAATTGTTTTGTTCAGAAATTGTCGCTTATCATTTGAGTCTCAGAAATGATTTTTAGTTAACGAGAAATGTGCGCAATCTCTGCCAATATAAAATGTGAGAACTGGATCTGAAAAATTGTGCACAAACCAGTGCTAATTAGTGTATTAATTGCATTTTTTAGTTTTAAAAATTTTACGTTTAATGTACCGTATAACAATCACTGTAAATAATGCTTTCAAAATTTTCTTGAGATTTAAACATTTGCTACTGAAGGTTAATTTGATGTAAACATTTTACGCAGGATTAAACTCGAAAATGATTAAACAAATTTGTTGAAGGCTGTTAGCAGATTTTTTTCTTGTAATTTTAAAAATTTGAGTAGACGTTTACGATATAAATTTTGCCAAAAGAGTTCGCTGGTTACGCGATTTTGGAACGACAAAGTTAAACGTCACGAGAGCATTGAAAAATTTGGTGCATAAAGTATTTACTATTGCACTTTGATTCGAAATTTCTTTTGTATAATTTGTGGTTGGTTGGTTAGTTTTTAAACTTGTTTTGAAAATTTGAATTTGTAACAATTTAATTTATTGGTTTCTTAAATTTATGGACGCAGATTAATTTACTTTTAAAATTGTTTAAATCAATTTATTGGTTGTTAAAATTGAATTAAAATGCTTTCTCGCAGCAAAATTTAATGGAAATTTAAAATTATCCATTATGTTGGCAATTTGGAGTATTTATTTTAATTTTAATTTTAATTTTAATAATACAGTACTTGGATATGAATACTGTACTGGTTTTTACCATTAATTTTAATCTTAAGAAATAAGGAATCAACAAATATTTGATTTACACTTTATATTCGCGAGTGCGACACCGTATCAATTTTTTCTTGTATAAAATTTTTAGGAAGTTTTAGTGAATTTTTACTTAATTATCGTCGTTTGTTCAGATCACGTTGCAAGTGATTGAAAATAATTGCCGTGAATATCCAATTTAAACGTTCAGTATAAACTGTCTTGAATTTACGGATAAATTATGATAATAGTTAGACACAAAATATTTATTATTTACACTTGAAAAATTTATTTATCAATTTGTAATTTTTATATTAAGTGAATTATAGATTCTATGAGAATTCGCAGAATCGCAACTCGCAGAAACTCAACTGCCAGAACGCTATAGACAGAACCCGCAACTGACAGAACCCGTAACTGACAGAATTAAAACTGACAGACAAATTTTTTTTTCTCACTTTTTG
>JAQIWS010001468.1:0-11285 GCA_034696085.1 Stigmatogaster subterranea | reverse complement strand
TGTTTTCAAATTTTATTCGTTATTTTGTAGGCTGCTCGTATTATTAATTCAACGCACAGTCAAAGTCATCCATTACGCGCTACGTGTTGTGAATTTTTAGAACAGTTAAACTCGATTCGGTAAATGAATCGGTTGTGATAAAAATAGAACTTTTGTGTTTGTGATTAAGGAACTTTCGATACGATAAATGGGAATTATTTTATAACATATTTCATTAATAAATATTTCGCCTTTAATACAGAATTCAAATTCGTACTTGCGTGAAATTTTAAATATTAACATGTTTAAAAATTAGAAATCTCAATCGGCAGATCGTAGGCTCTGAGATTTAAAACTCGTTTTGACAGGAAGTTGAGATGGACTTTGACCTTCACACGATTTAAAGCGATGAGTCACTGATAACAGAACTGAAGTTTTGGTTTTAGTTTCGGTTTCGGTTTTACTTTGACTTGTCAGGATTACAACAAACTTATTATCCTGTTGTTTGGAATCCAGCGTGAATTGGACTTTAGGGAGGAACAGTGGTAACGCCAACCAAGATTGCATACAGACACAAACTACGTCTTAGTAACACAATTCTCTTTTAAGACCAGGCAACAGCAATGGAGGTTCCTCGAGGAACATTGCTTTGCAAATCGCAACCGTTTGCGTACGCGTTAAACGATCGTAATCGTGGATTTAGGTGTGATTTCTGTTTGCGAAGGTGAGTTTTTCGATGATTAATTGTGTTAGCAAAATGTTTCTTACTTATTTTATTTATTTATTAACTTTTTATTGTGAATAATTTTTCAGGAATAGAAATCTACAACGATGTAGCCAATGTCGATATTTGTATTACTGCGATAAACATTGCCAGGTAAATTACTGTGAATTATACTTGACGTTTGATTTTAATATATTTTTTGGGGGGTAGAAAAATGGATGGAAAGATCATAAACACGAATGTTGTAACATTAAAAAAGTTTGCCCGTGGCAACCGACTAGTACCGTGCTTATGATGTCGAGAGTCATCTACAAATTAAAGGTGAAGTTGTTTAAATAAAAATAATAACACAATAATTTTACAGAACAGCATGACCTAATAATTTAAAATGTGCAAAAATAGCGTCATAGTGATAGTGGTGAAAAAATAGGAGACGTGATTAGATATTTCAAGGATCTTGAGAGTCGTATGTTACGCACTTACTAAAAGTCAAGTCTGCTTCAATGTGTAATATTTCTTAAATTAAACAATATTGCTGAATTTTCAGATAGCGACGACATTAAAAACGATTTTCCGCGAATGTCTAGATTTCTCTTGATTCAGGCAAAGCTGATTCACTTCTTACCACCCGAGATGCTACCATCATTTTCTCAGTTGTTTGAAATAGTGGGAAAGGTATTAAAAACGACAAATGAATTTAAAATTTTATAAAATTGAAAAAATGAATTTATTTTATTAGATAGACATCAACACTTTCGGCATTACTGACGCACAAGGGCAACAGATCGGTACTGGACTGTATTTAGGGTATAGATTATATGAATCTATATTTTCCATTATAAAGATTTTATTTAACAAAGGCCTTCAATACTTGACCACTCCTGTCAACCAAATGCATCGGCAGTTTTTGAAGGACCAACGATTTTTGTGTACGCTACTGAATCCATGCCGAGTCTGGATTATTCAAAGGTTTTCTTTAAATTGACCTAGGAAAATTTTTATTTAATCATTGAAGTTTATAATGATTTACGTCCATTTCCTAGATTTATGTAACGTACACAGATCTTCTCAGAACAACTGAAGAACGCAGAAGAGTGCTGCAAAGTTTATATTACTTTCATTGCATGTGTGAAAGATGTAAAAATGTCGAAGACGTATGTTTATCGATGTCAGATTACAGGTATATTTTATTTAAATATTTAATATACTTTTGGTTCGAATAGGATAATGAATTGTGTGCCATCAAATGCGTAACAGTAAATTGTGATAATCCCGTAATAATAAAAGACGGAGCTGCAGTTTGCGCTTCGTGTGGAATTGTGTGTGTCAGTAAAAAAATATTAGAGTCTTCGGCAGCTGCGACGAAGTTATGCTTAAAATATTGCAATGAACTACTTGTGGAATGTAGAGATATCCTTTGGTAATTGTCAAGAATTTACGCATCTGATATGTAATTTTCTTAACACTGGAACAGCCTGATGTTATTGCACAAAGCACAGAAAATATTCTTCAATCAGCAGGTTTATTTTTACACCCATCAAACATTTATTACGTACGAATTGCTTTCTATGCATTAGACGCGAATATAAAGTTAGGAAACGTATCACGAGTAGCCGAGTTAGCAAAACTAGTCATACCAACGTACAGGTACAAGTAAGATTTGCGGTTTTGTCACATCGTTATTTACTGCGAATCTTTTTAAAGGAAGTGTTACGGACCATATAATCAAGCTCTCGGAGTGTTGTTACTGAAGATCGGAGAATTAGAGTTACGCTCGAATCGGCTGTTCGATGCGAAAGAGAAATTGCATGAAGTACGCATTGAATATTTAGAATTTTGTTCGTTTTAGTCTTGAATTTTTTTGTAATTTGCAGGCTGCTCGCATTATTAACGCAACGCACGGTCAAAACCATCCACTACGCGCCGCTTGTTTTCGACTTTTAGCACAGCTAAGCTTAAGTCAATAAACAAATCATTTTATGACAAAAAAGAATTTTATGTTACGGATATGGAAACCTATTCAATACGCTAAATGGAAATTATTTCATAACACTTTTCATTAATAAATATTTCACCGCTTGCAGAATTGAATTTCGTATTTATGTGAAATTTCAAATACTAACATGTTTAAAAATTATAAATCCCAACCAGACGAATGAGATCGCTGCTCTAAGATTTAAAGCTCGTTTGACGGAAAAGTGGCTCTTTAACTTTCATAATGCTTTTGGTGGACTTTGACCTAAACAAGATTTAAGCCGTTGATTGTAGAAAACGAGATTGAAGTTTTGGTTTTAGTTTCGGTTTTGAATTGTTTTATCAAAATTTTGATTTGAGGTATCTTGTTGTTTAGAATCACGAGTTATTTTGGACCTAAGGGAGGAACTGTTGTAATGTACACATTCCAAACTAAATAGCGGAGAAACAAGCTACACCCAAATAATACAATTCTCTTGTAGTTGGACACCAATGGAGGTTTTTCCAGGAACTTTGCTTTGCAAATCGCAGCCCTTTGCATACGCGTTAGAAGATTTTTGTCGTGGATTTCGGTGTGATTTCTGTTTTCGAACGTGCGTTTTTTGCGGATTAATTATGTTTGGAGACAACCAAGCAACTTTTATTTTATTTTATTTTATTTATTTATTTATGTATTTAATTATCAACATTTTCTTGTGAATAATTTTTCAGGAATGAGAATCTACAACGGTGTAGTCAATGTCGACATATGTGCTACTGCGACAAAAATTGCCAGGTAAATATCTGTGAATTATTAGTTAGTTGTACTTGAAATTATAGTTTAATATATATTTTTTGGATGTTAGAAAAATGCGTGGAAAGATCACAAACACGAATGTTGTAATATTAAAAAAGCTCACCCGTGGCAACCGAATTGTACCGTGCTGTTGTTGTCAAGAGTCATCTACAAATTAATGGTAAAGTTGTTTAAATAAAAATAATAACAATAATTTTACAGAGCATGACCTAATATTTTAAAATGTGCCAAAATAGCTTCATAGTGATGGTGGTGAAAAAATAGGAGACGTAATTACATATTTCAAGGATCTTGAGAGTCGTAAGTTCCGCACCTACTAAAAGTCAAGTCTGTTTTTGTAATATTTCTTAAACAATATTGTTGAATTTTCAGATAGCGACGACATTAAGCGCGATTTTCCGCGATTTTCCAGATTGTTCGTGATTCAGACCGATTTGGCTCGCTTATTACCACCCGAAGTGCTACCATCATTTCACGAGTTATTAGAAATAAAGGGAAAGGTATTAAAAATGCACAAACGAACGTAAAATTTTTTAAAATTGAAAAATGAATTTATTTCGTATTAGATAGACACCAACGCTTTTAGTATTACTAACCAAGTTCATAACAGAATCGGTTGTGGACTTTATCTAGGGTAAAGATTGAACGAATCTACATTTTCCATTATAAAGATTTTATTTCACAAAGGCCCTCAATATTTGACCACTCCTGTCAACCAAATGCATCGATAGTTTTTGAAGGACCAACGATGTTTGTATACGCTACTAAATCCATGCCGAGTCTGGATTATTCAAAGGTAATTCTTTAAATTAATCTAGCAAAATTTTTATTTATTCATTGAACTTATAATCCGTTTCCTAGATTTATGTAACCTACACAAACCTTCTCGCAACAACTAAGCAACGCAGAAACGAACTACAACGTACTTACTACTTTCATTGCATGTGTGAAAGATGTAAAAATATCGAAGACGTATGTTTATCGATACCAAATTATATTTTATTTAAATATTTAATATACTTTTGGTTCGAATAGGATAATGAATTGCGTGGCATCAAATGCGTAACAGTAAATTGTGATAATCCCGTAATAATAAGAGACGGATCTCCAGTTTGTACTTCGTGTGGAATTGTGTCCGTCAGTAAAGAAAAATTAGAATCTTCGGCAGTTGCGACGGAGTTATGTTTAGAATCTTTGAAAGATTTAGACTTTACAGCACGATGTAGACATATCCTTTTCGTAAACGTCAAAAATTCACGAATCCGATATGTAATTTTTTTAACGGTGAAACATTCTGATTTTGTCCCACAAAGCGCAGAAAATATTCTTCAAGAAGCAGGTTTATTTTTACACTCGTCAAACATTGTTTACGTACGAATTGCTGAGCTTGCGTTAGCTGCGAATATAGAGCTAGGAAATGTATCACGAGTAGCCGAGTTAGCAAATCTTGTTTTACCAACGTACAGGTAAAATTTACGGTTTTGTCACGTCGTTATTTACTGCGAATCTTTTTTTAAGGAAATATTGTGGACCATACGATCCACATCTCGGAGTGTTATTACTGGAGATCGGAGAATTAGAGTTACGCTCCAATAGACTGACCGATGCGAAGGAGAAATTACTCGAAGTACGCATTGTAAAATTATATTCTTGTCCCTTTTGGTCATGAAATTTTTCGTAATTTTGCAGGCTGCTCGCATTATTAACGCAACGCACGGTCAAAATCATCCAGTACGCGCCGTATGTTTTCGGATCTTAGCAACGCTAAGTTCAAGTCGATAAATAAATCATTTTTTGACAATGAATTTTATGTTTCGGATAAAGAAATTTTTAGTACGCTAAATTGAAACTATTTTATAACATTTTGATTATTAAATATTTCACCGTTTACAGCATTCAAATTCGTATTTCTGTGAAATTTCAAATATTAACATGTTTTAAAATTAGAAATCTCAATCAGTTAATCCAAGTCGTCGGCAAAACTCGTTTTGACAGGAAGTTGACCAAAGTAAGCCTTTGATGGACCTTGACCTTCGCACGATTTAAGGCGATGAGTCACTGATAACGGAACCACGGAACTGAAGTTTTGGTTTTACTTTCGGTTTTATTTTGACTTGTCAGGACTACAACAAATTTATTATCCTCTTGTTTGGAATCCAACGTAATTTTGGACTTTTGGGAGAGACAGTGGTACATCCAACCAAGATTGCATGTAGACAAATAGGTCATTCAAGTAACACAATTCTCTTTTAGGACCAGGTGAGACTGACACAACAGCAATGGAGGTTCCTCGAGGAACATTGGTTTGCAAATCGCAACCTTTTGCATATGCGTTATACAACTTAAGTCGTGGACATCGGTGCGATTATTGTTTACAAAAGTATGTTTATTTTGCTAATTAAATGTTTTGGAGGTATCGAATGTAATTTTCTTATTTTTTCAGAAAAAATAATCTCCGTCGATGTAGCCAGTGTGAATATTCATACTACTGCGACAAAATTTGCCAGGTAATTTTTAATAGTGAAATTGACATTTAAAAATAATTTTATTGTCTTTTAAATATTAGAAAAGTGCTTGGAAAAAAGATCACAAACACGAATGTAATAATATTAAGAGAGTTTTTCCTTGGCAACCCAGTTCTAGCATGTTATTGATATCGAGAGTCATCTATAAATTAAAGGTGAAATTATGTTTAAAAAAAATATATAATTGCAGTCACAATTACCTAATAAATTAAAATATTCGAAAATAGCATCATACTGACCGTGGTGAAAAAATAGGAAACGTGATTCGATATTTTAAGGATCTTGAGAGTCGTAAGTTTTGTATTATGGTTACAAAAAAGCTCAGGTGAATTTTATTGAAATGTTGAATTTTCAGATAACGAAGATATTAAAAAAGATGCGAAGCGAGTGCCGAAAGACATCTTTTTTCGGACCAAGCTGACAGAACTTTTACCTTCTGAGATATTGCCATCCTTTCCTGAGTTAATGGAAATAATAGGAAAGGTATTAAAAAATTTATTTTTGTGAAATTGAAAAATTGTTCGTAATTTGTAATCGCTTATTTTGTATTATTTAGATAGAAATCAATAGTTTTGGTATTACTGACGAAGAAACTCAAACTATCGGTATTGGATTGTATTTAGGGTACGGTAAAGATTAAATTTTTGTATATTACTGTATTCCATTATAGAAATTTTATTTAACAAAAGGGCTTCAATATTTGACCATTCTTGTCGACCCAACGCAATGGAAGTGTTCGAGGGGCCAACGATGTTTGTGTACGCCACTGAACATATTCAGAGTCTAGATTATTCAAAGGTTTTTTCTAATTTCTTCATTGAATTTAATCCATAACTTACGTCGATGTTTCCTTAGATTTATTTAACTTACACAAATCTTCTCGCAACATGTGAAGAACGCAGAGAAAAGCTGCAAAGTACTTACTACTTCCACTGCAACTGCGAAAGATGTCAAAACGTTGACGAAGTCTGTTTATCGATGTCAGATAGATTTTACTTAAGTATTAATTATACTATTTGTTCGAACAGGACGATGAATTACGTAGCATCAAGTGCGTTTCACGAAATTGTGGCAATCCCGTGCGAATAAAAGACGGATCTGCAGTTTGCACGTCGTGCGGAATTGTGTCTGTCAGTAAAAAAATAATCGAGGGTTCAACAGCTGCGATGGACATGTGCATGAAATCATTCAAAGAAATAGAAGAATTAAAAGAATTGAAACATATCCTTTTTCGTAATAATCTAAATGTCTTGAATTAACAGAAAAGTAGTTTTCTTAACTATGAAACTATTTACAATTATCGCACGAAGGACAGAGAGCGTTCTTAAATCAGCAGATCTATTTTTACATCCAAAAAACATTCATTATGTAAGAATTGCAGATCTGGCGTTAGAAGCGAATCTGGAATTAAAAAACGTATCACGAGTAGCCGAGTTGGCAAAAGTCGTGTTACCAGCGTACAGGTAAGTTAATTTAATAATTTAATGGTTTTATCACTTTATTTTACTGCACACGTTGTAAAGGAAATGTTGCGGACCATACAATCCAATTTTCGGAATGTTGTTGCTAAGCATAGGAAAATTAGAGTTGTTCTCCAACCGATTGGACGACGCGAAGGAAAAATTAATCGAAGTACGCGTTTGTTTATATTTTTGGCGTGCTTAATATTTAATTCGTAAGTTGCAGGCTGCTCGCATCATTGACGCAACGCACGGTCAAAACCATCCACTACGCGCCACTTGTTTTGCACTTTTAGCAAAGCTAAGCTTAAGTCAATAAACAAATCATTTTATGACAAAAAAGAATTTTATGTTTTGGAGATAAAGAAATTTTATCAAAACGTCAAATGGAAACTATTTTATAACATTTTCATTAATAAATATTTCACCGTTTATAGAACTCAAATTCGGATTTGTGTGGACATTTCAAATACAGTATTGGCGCGCTTAAAAATTATAAATCTCAATCGGATGAACAACATTGTCGGTAATGAGATTTAAAACTCGTTTTGACAGGAAGTTATGAGATGACTTTGACCTTCACACCATTGTGGAATTAGCTTTCCATTCATATTTCCACCACTTTGCGTGATTTACATCGATGAGTCACTGGTAACGGAACTGAAGTTTTGGTTTTAGTTTCGATTTTCCTTTTTGACTTGCCAGAATTAAAACAAAGATTTTATTATCCTGTTATTTGGCATCCCGCACTAATTTGGTCTTTTGGAACGAAGAACAGTGGTAATGTAAGACATCACGCTCCAACCTACTAGCATACAGACACAAGCTGCATTCTATAGTAACACAATTCTCTTTTAAGACCAGGTGGCACTGACACGTCAGCAATGGAGGTTCCTCGAGGAACATTGCTCAGCAAATCGCAACCGTTTGCGTACGCGTTGGATGATTTTTATCGTGGATTTAGGTGTGATTTCTGTTTGCGAGGGTGAGTTTTTATTTGATTAATTGTGTTAGCAAAATGTTTCTTATTTCTTTTATTTATTTATTTGTTAACGTTTTATTATGAATAATTTTTTAGGAATGAAAATCTACACCGATGTAGCCAATGTCGATGTTTGTATTACTGCGATAAAATTTGCCAGGTAAATTACCATGAATTACACTTGAAGTTAGATTTTAATATATTTTTGGGTGGTAGAAAAAAGGATGGAAAGATCACAAACACGAATGTTGTAATATTAAAAAAGTTTCCCCTTGGCAACCGTGTTGTACCGTGCTGTTGATATCGAGAGTCATCTACAAATTAATGGTGAAGTTGTTTAAATAAAAATAACAACGCAATGATTTTACAGAACATGACCTAATATAATTTAAAATGTGCAAAAATAGCTTCATAATGACAGTGGTGAAAAAATAGGAGACGAAGTGAGATATTTCGTGGATCTTGAGAGTCGTAAGTTACGTAGTTACTAAAATTCAAGTTTACTTCAATTTGTAATATTTGTTAAACAATATTGTTGAATTTTCAGATTGCAAAGACATTATGAACGATATTCCGGGAATGTCTAGATTTTCCTTGATTCAGGCAAAATTGAAACTCTTCTTACCATCCGAAGTGCTACCATCATTTCTTAAGTTATTAATAATAACGGGAAAGGTATTAAAAATGCACGAACGAACTTATAATCTTACAAAATTGAAAAAATGAATTTATTTCGTGATGTTAGATAAATATCAACGGTTTTATTATTACTGACGACATGAAGCAAAAAATCGGTACTGGTTTATACCTAGGGTAAACATTGAACGATTCTGCATTAATTTTCGGTTACAAAGATTTTATTTAACACAGACCCTCAATTTTTGACCACTCCTGTCAACCAAATGCAACGGCAGTTTTCGAAGGACCAACGATGTTTGTGTACGCTATTGAATCCATTCCGAGTCTGGATTATTCAAAGGTTTTCTTTAAATTGGCCTAGCAAAATTTTTATTTATTGATTAAATTTAATCCATGATTTACGTTCGTTTCCTAGATTTACGTAAGCTACACAAATCTTCTCGCAACAACTAAAGAACGCAGAAACGAGCTACAACGTACTTACTACTTTCATTGCATGTGTGAAAGATGTAAAAATGTCGAAGCCGTATGTTTATCGATATCAGAGTATATTTTATTTAAATATTTAATATACTTTTGATTCGCATAGGATAATGAATGGCGTGCCATCAAATGCGTAACAGCAAATTGTGATAATCCCGTAATAGTAACAGATGGATCCGCAGTTTGCACTTCGTGTGGAATTGTGTCTGTCAGTGAAAAAATATTGGAGTCTACGGCAGCTGCGACGGAGTTATGCTCAAGATCTTTTAAAGAACTAGAACAGGAACTAGAGTGTAGATATATCTTTTCGTAAACTTCAAAAATTCAGTCATCTAATGTTAAATTTCTTAACAGCGAAACAGCTTGATGTTGCCGTACAAAGCGCAGAAAATATTCTTCAATCAGCAAGTTTATTTTTACATCCGTCAAACGTTCATTACGTACGAATTGCAAAACTTGCATTAGACGCGAATGTACGGTTAGGAAACGTGTCACGAGTAGCTGAGTTAACAAAAATTGTTTTACCAACGTTCAGGTAAGATTAACGGTTTTGTCACTTCGCTATATACTGCTAATCTCTTTTAAGGAAATGTTACGGACCATACAATCCTTATATCGGAGTGTTATTACTGAATATCGGAGTATTAGAGTTACGCTCCAAACGACTGATCGATGCAAAGGAAAAATTACGCGAAGTAAGCAGTGTATAATTATATTCTTGTCTTATCGTCTTGAAACTTTTCGTAATTATTTGCAGGCTGCTCGCATTATTAACATAACGCACGGTGAAAACCATCCACTACGCGCCACTTGTTCTGAACTTTTAGCAAAGCTTGGCTTAAGTCAATAAACAAATCATTTTATGACAAAAAAATAATTTTGTGTTTCGGATTAAGAAACGTTTTTAATACGCTAAATGGACACTATTTTACAACATAAATATTTCTCCCAGTTTACAATTTTTGACATGATTTTCTGAACTATTCAAATTTGTACTTCAAATAATACAAATTTCAAACGTTTACAAATATTCAGAAAGTACAAATCGTATTAACACGAAGATGTTAACTCAACTCTTGTATTCCCACATGCTTTTTCCCAGTTTAATAGTTATTAAATCCTAATTTTGCAAATTTCTTTTCAGTGAACAAAACATTAGTTCGCACAAATAAAATTTCTTCTGCTTTTTAAATTCTTGATCCGTATCAGCTTCTTGGTTCGTTTCGAACCATTTGATTTTCTCATCGAAAACACCTTCGATTCAGATCGATATACATAAAAAATGTTAATCCCCTAGTTGACGCAAAATGATGGATTGGAGGTCACACACCTGGATAAAAATTCAATTTGTTTTCAGACGAAAACAGTTTGATGGATCTTGACTTGACACACTTTAAATTCACGAGACACTGGAAACGAATTATAGAGTCGGTTGCATGATGTTTTATAGAGATCAAAAGAAAATATAAATTAAATCTTAATGTAAGAAAGATTTATTCTGTTGATATCTTTGGAATAATACGTGAATTTGTACTTTTCCGAGCAACAGCTGTAGTGTACACTGTATAGTGTCGCCCTCGCGTGACGAATTTAGGAGATAACCAGAAATGGCGGTTTCCAGGGGAACTTTGATTTGCACGTCTGAACCTTTCGTGTACGCTTTATCCGTTGAATGTCGTGGATTTCGGTGTGATTATTGTTTGAAATCGTACGTTTCTTTGAG
>JAQIWS010001467.1:0-11291 GCA_034696085.1 Stigmatogaster subterranea | reverse complement strand
CTTTTTGCTGCAACATAATTAGCACAGTGTCTTCGTCTTTGACAACATCAAAACGGAACTAAAAATAAATTGAATGAATGACGTTTAATTTCAAAGCAATTCAAACTGATTACTTGGGGATTTCGAAGAAAAGTGTCTTTGTTGTTTGCGCATCCACCGGCTCTGTCTACAGCTGAGCCGGGTGCACCCTGAACCCAAGCGCCTTTTGAGACTCCTTCGCACCAAGTTTTGGAGAAACTGAACCAACTCGTGTTAATAAGATGGCAAATTGATAAATCGGTAAAATGAGTAACGAAGTCATCGAAAGTCATCCTAAATGAAAATTGAAAGTCTTAACATATTTCAACATTAAGGAAATAAATTAATTTTTTTTACCAAAACTCGCCATCGTCTTGAAAAACGAGTCCGAGTTTTTCTCTTTCGCTCGTTGATATTTGCGCCCATTCGGGGGAACTGGAAAGAAGTTTTGTCAGTTGTGCAACACCGTAACACCAAACACCGCTGAAATCGATAAAATAACAGCAAATATCATGAATCTGAGGCATAAAGTCACTCCAACAACACAACCAGATTGCTCATTGCCGTTAATCGGGAAATCCACTCACAATTTGAATCCGGGATTGTTTTGTTCGAATACTCCATGCCTCAATACTCACAAAAGCTAAAACCAAAATCAAGCAATCTAACACAAAATTTCGCATATTTCAATAAATAAATATTAGTTAGTACACCAGTTCTTTTACGAAATTCAAGAACTATTATGTAAGTAATTTTTTTCAGTCGTGCCACTAAATATCTTATGTAATATTTAAGCTAATTACCCGTCGCTGAATGCGCCATTCCACTCTTTCTGTCCCCAAGGATTCCTTAAACGCAACATTGGAAGCTTATGCCCTTCCGAGAAGAAAGACAATAATCCTTGACTTTCGCCTATGTTTACTTTCTTCACCATCGTAACGCCGTAAGCGTGTCCTTTTACTAAGCCAACTTCGGTCCGAGCTTCCATTTCTGCTGCTGAAGTGACCTAAAATTTAAAATTCTTAGTATAATTGTCCCTTATTTTGTTAAAATATTATTTACCGCTATAGCTGCGCAGATGAGAGAGTGAGCTTGAAATTCTTTTAACATTTCTTGAAATAATTCGTTTCGTTTGTTTTCGTCGGTACGATATGTTGCCAGTTCCATTGATTCGGCGAATCCACTCGTGAAATCAACCAATGCGTCACAGAGATTCCCCCCATCTAACGATTCGTAACTTCCGTGTACTCTGTTAAAAGTAATTAACACAAAATTATTTATATTTTTTCTACAAAAAATACATCAAAATAAATTTAAAAAATCGCCTTACTTTGCATACGCTTTCTCCAAAAGCGCCATCCAAAGCTCATTTCTCTCGTTCGAATGAGCATAAACGAATTCTCCGTTGATTGTAGGGAGATAATCGTCAATCACGACATCCAACCATTTACCAAATCGCCAGAAACGAAAATGAAATATACCGCAATATTTCTCCGGATGTTCGGGATCCCATTCTTGTTCTTCTTGATTTGGAATCACCTAAGCAAGTAATAAAATTTGTTTACAAAAGTCACGTCTTTAAACTAATGTCAATGTCTCACTCTATTCCATAATTCTTTTTCTTGAGCAAGAACTGAGCACGCAGCAATAAACCAACAGTTTCCCAACTGTCCTTGATTAGCATCTTTGCTGCTTATGCCTTCCACAAACATGCGTGGATCAGAACATAAATCCTGAAAATAAATCGTTAAGTTTTTTTGCTTATGAATTTTCTTGATTAGCCGCATATTCAAATACCTTCGGGCGTTTCCATTCCACTTGTCCGACGTAACCCTTCTCCGAGAAAAATAAAGAAGCATCCGTGGGTGGAAAATGAGGATCGTCAAACAAACCGCCTCTTTCTTGACATTGTTTTTTCAATACTTCATAATTTTGATCGTGAAGGCGATTAATTCCTCGAAAGAATGTGTTTTTAATGTAGTTCAGCATCTAAGTAGGCTAAGGACGATGTTCTATATAATATAAGTCTACGGTTACAAAATTTTATAGACCGTCTCACCTATTACGTCCGTTTTCAAATATTAAAATGCTGTAATTCGTGAAATTATGAGAAGTCGAGCTATCACTGAAAGAAGAAAAAAAAGATAAATGTGTCAAATGCATAAAAACTTTAGGAAGGGTATCATATTAAAATTCAATGTGGGCATTGTAATGTAATGCGGAAATGTAAAGAAATTCGATGCAACGCTGGATGACCGTGTTGTTGCATAATGTGCGTTAGTTATTATTTTTATCAAGGTTACCGTGTTGTCGGAAGATTAAAGAGCAAAGGCAATACGTCAATAAAATCGATACGAATTTGAAGGTAAATCACAATATGGATGACTTATTGTAAACTTAACAAGGTTTCTTACCAAATAAGGTTAGCTATTATGTACAGTTGATGTGTTTCGTGAGAGTAGCGTCTTAGCGATGGCTCATCTCCTTCTATCACCCCGCCTTAATCCTACAAAATTAATTTAAATTGCTTTAATCATACTTTGCCCGAGGGAACGAAAAAATCAGCGCTAGTAAATCTCCTGCACGCCCAGACTACATAAATTATTTAAGCATTGGACGGAAACTACTTACGTTAAATCTGGTTAAATGCAAGCACAGAATTAATGACGCTTCGCGAGACTTGTTTTGGCGTACTGCACTGACCCCACCGACACGGAATTTGCACACAACATGCACAACATGAACGGATTCAGATGCGACACTTAACGTTGACTTGTTGATTGCAGCGCACCTTACGAGTAAAGCGAAAATAAAATTATTTTCACGAGATATATCGGAAGTCCGCGAAATCTCGCGTGCAACGAGAATGTATTTCAAAATGGCTGTGCTCTGAATCTTGTCTGAATGATGGTAATAAGTCGTGATTGAACGTCAAATAATTGCTAACATCTAAAATGGTTCGTAAGCGTAAACAACTTATTTTAACGAACAGTAGAGTTTTTTTTTTAAGACTGCGATAAATTTAAACGTTAAGTTAATTGCATTTGATATTTTCCAGATACAAATTTCGGAAATTTAATTTACTAGCCGATTACAAGTAACAGTTTTATTTTCAGATGCAATTTATGCTCTTGTTTAGCCGTCAAGGCAAACTGAGACTTCAAAAATGGTACGATGCATATCCTGATAAACTGAAAAAGAAAATAACGCGTGAGTTAATTACTACGATTCTAACAAGAAAACCAAAGATGTGCAGCTTTTTGGAATGGAGAGAATTAAAGATTGTTTACAAAAGGTATTTTTTAAATTGATAGTTATTCGATTAACGCTGAAAAAAAATTTTATTACTTTATTCCAGATATGCCAGCTTGTATTTTTGCTGCGCGATCGAACAATCTGACAACGAATTATTGACATTGGAAATCATCCATCGTTACGTCGAATTGTTAGATAAATATTTCGGGAGTGTAAATATATTTTATCTAAAGAGCTAGACTTTATGATTTTACACTATTACAATGCATTATTTCTTTGTAGGTTTGTGAATTGGACATAATTTTTAACTTCGAAAAAGCATACTTTATGCTGGATGAATTGCTTCTTGGAGGTGAAATTCAAGAAACGAGTAAAAAGAATGTGTTAAAGGCGATTGCAGCGCAGGATTTGTTGCAAGAGGTGAGTGCTGATAACCTAATTATAGATATAAAATAATGTTTTAATTCACAACTATTAAAAGATGAAATAATTGGCATTACTTTATTTGTTATATCACGTACTTTAGTGTTAGGTTAATTTTTGTTTCATTTTACTATAAGTATTATTATCTAAATAAGAATTAGATATAGTATTACCAAATTTTCTCCCTTATTTTCTTTCTGAAGGACGAGGCAATGGAAGGTGCTCTTCGGGAGTTGGGTTTTGTCTAAATTCTGATTCTACCCATTACTAAACGCACAATTTAAAATCTACTTATCTTTCTTTTTGTTTGTGTCTTAGCACAGCGAGTCGTACTTTTTATTTTATTATTGTAATTTGTAAGTGTAATCTATTCATTGTGCTTGAGTTGCATTTTTTCATTTAAATCTCTTCTTTCTGTACTTTTAAATACTCTGCTTTTTATGTTCAAAGGATTGTGAGCTTGAGCCAGCTTTCTTTCGCCATCTGCCTGCTTAGTTCTTCGCTTATAATTTTAAAGACTGCGTGTAGGTTATTTTAAAAATATTGTAGTTTGCTTTTTCGCCTTATTTTGTAATTTTATTTTATTTTTTAAATAATTTTACATTTGTAATTATTTTAAAAAGTTCACGAACCGCAGCAATCTCGCTGTAAAGCGTAAAAATTTTAAGAGAAATTACAAGATTTTTTTAATCGTTGTAATAAAGCACTTAATTTCATTTTTACTTTTGTGATTTTTCGAATCGACTTCACGTGGATCCTCCACGTACTTTATTTAACTATATAAATTCTGAAATATCTAAAAATCGTAATGGATTATTGCTCGAAATTCAATTTGTTGTTAAATTTCTGACGATTTTTCTGTCTGTCTTTTTCGAAGGATGAAATATTAGAAACTGCTCTGAGGGAGAATGGTCTCATCTAACTCCTTGGCACGCATGACCTCTGCTTTTCAATTTTTAACGCGATGATTAGCTTTCTACAATTAATTATTAACATGCTACTCGTTTATTTCCTAATTACTAAAAACTAACACACAAATTGTTGTATTTATTTTAAATCACACGCTTGAGTTGCCAATTATACTAGGTGTTAAATTAATCGATAGTAGTTATAGTTATTGATTGCATTTTCCAAAACGTGATAAAATAGTGTTTACAGTTTTTATCTTTTTAAGTAATTATGAATTTCAGTCGAATTTTGAATTTTGTATACTGAACCCTATTGAAATAAATGGCTAACTATACGCACGTTATCATAATTGATCCACTAAAACCGAGAAATTAATCCAAGTTCGTAACATCCAGTTGAAGCAAATCCATTTCTATTTTTAGGAAGAAACTCCACAAGGATTTTTTGAAGATCACGGTTTAGGCTAAGCAAAGGAAAATACTGCTGTGGGAAAAAAAAACAATTTGTTTACGTCGTTGACAAATTTCTTTATTACTAGTTGTATTTATGTCAGTTTATGATTAATTGTGGTAGCTAAGTCTCGCACGGTGTTTTTGAGCTCTATTTTCTTCTCACTCCATAATATTGATGTGTTCTCTACTTCTGAATAACATTCTAGTGGCTTTTTATGTGCATTTGTTTCATGTTTTTATTTCTTTGACGTGATATAAATGCACGTGCCCCAACACAGTGACCTCTGTGACCTGCCTTAACCCAGTTTTGGTACTGCTGTTTTCTGGTAACCGGGAAATTATTTTTATTGTACTTAACACTTGCTCATTTTTATTAATTAATGATCACTATTATAATTCTGGAGTCAAAGCAATAACTAGACTCACTCGATTAGTGTAAACACACAAAAAGGATGTTCTTTATATTACTGTTACACATTCCAGTTTTATTGTTTGAAATTTATCTGCAGGGTGAAGAAGTTTGAAGAAGTCGTTTAACCTCGCAAATTGTTCTTTAAATGGCTCTAAAATATGTTTGTAAATTTATGAAACTAAATAAAGTGCGTCCCTACTTCGTTCGACTGTTTCTTTGAGACTTTAATCGTGTAAAAGTTGGAGAGCACATTGATTTGTGGAGTGCGATTCTGCTAAAATATACAAATAACGGCAGCAGTTTTTCCTTTCGCCTTTAATTTATTGCCGGTTAAGTTACTATACATGTTTATTTTTATTTTTAAATTATTATGTAAGAATTTAGATTGTTTATTCATCACTGGTATCGCTGGATGTACCGTCGTGGTCGCCGGAACTTCTTTTACGATGACGGTGTCTACTTTTCTTCTTTTTGTGTTTCTTCGGTTTTTTACTAGCTGAACGATTGCTCGAATGTGATCTTTTGATTCCTCTACTTTCGTGTCGTCTTTCGTCTCGATCACGACGTGAAGGAGAGTGTGACCTGGAATTATAAGCGTTAGTGGCAATAAATTGATTTTTATTTTGTTCCATACTTTCTGTGATGACTAGAATTATGTGATGATGCTGATCTCGAGCTGCGCTGCGAACCACTTTGGCTCCGTATTGATTTATCAAATCTAACATTCGTTCGATTAGCGATCATAAAAAAAAAAGGTTTTGAAGTGCAACGTTTGTATACTTATTCTCGTTCTTCATTTCGTTCTCGAAGTCTGCATTGAAAAAGTCGTTTCTCGGATTGTGGAAGACGTGAAGAAAATTACAACTTTTTCCTTTCGGACATCGATTTTGGGCAAATAAACCTTCGAATCAAAGATAATATTTACTACAAGCCCATCCAATTATCGATATTACACAATACCACAAATTGCTGACTTCCATTTGGTGATATTTATAAACTCGCACGAAAGTTGTTTTCCCGCATACCAGCGACCGTTGAAACTATGTAATGCTTTTAGTGCCTCTTCCTCACTTCCGAAATATAAGTACAGACTGCCATTAAGTACATTAACAGCTAATACATCATCAAAAAACGCCTACCAGCTATACTGAACATATACATTTCCTCTTAAGTGGGGTTCGTGGTTGCAGCACGTCTTAAACTGAACGAGTTTACCAAGTTTCTTAAACTCGGGAATAACATCTTCGTAGAATTCTCTGAAAAGAATAAAATAATATTATTTTCTTGTTATTTTTAAAGACAAATATCAAGCTTAACCGAAAGTGTTGGTAAGTTTCTCTATCGTCGTATTCAAGAGCGATATCTGTATCGTACTCATCTCGAAAACTCTCTCCTATGCTAAAATGATTGTACATTTTTGGAATGAGCAAAGTACAACTCACTGCAGGACGGAAATGCATTCGGGAACACCTGTAGAAACAACATTTGTCTCGGCAAAATAAAAACAAATCACCTTAAACTATAATCACAAACCTGTCACCAAACCGACACGCTCCAGTTTTAAAGAAAAACGGGCAATTCTCTCGATCTAATTCGGTACCGTAATTTGGCGGTGCTTCTGGATTATGAGATGGCCCTTCTGTTACAACCTTGATAATTTATAATTTGTAATTTAGCATCAGATGAATTTTTCAACTAAAAGACTACTGTAATTTTTAAAAATATAATAAATTTTGTTATACTGTATTTAAAACGTACTTTGTTTACTGGTACAGAAAGTGATCTCAAAAGGGATTCCTAAAATAAGCAAACGATGCAACGAACTTGAAATATCTGTTATACTTAAGAAAATATTACGACACTGTATTAAGTGAACAGACATTGTTGGACATGGGTTATGATTTAAAAGATACGCAAACTGTCGTTTTCTTCCTTTGCAGGAGAGAACAGTTACCATTGTAAATCATGAGTTAAGAAAAAATTTGTGTTCAATTCAACGTAATGAAAGAATAGCGGTCATAATAAATACGATATACGGATATGAATATAACAACTTTCGTTCTATCCATTGGTTTGTACGTCACCTCTCTGTCTTTCTTTTTTTGGATTTCTTCATTCTTTTTCTCTTCGTCTTCTTTATTTTTTTTCTGTTGTCTTTCCCATTCGTCTCGAATTTTTTGCTGGATTTAAAGTTAAAATTTATTAGCACGGGCAAAATAAAATTCACCAATTTCACCGAATTGAAAATCACTAACCTCAGCTATTTTCGCTTCTTTGACCCGACGTTCTTCAATAATTTTCCTTTTATCAAACTCTTTCTGCGCGGTTTTTTCTCTCGCTAACCACTGTTGATGGGCGATATTTCTATACGCAATACATTTTTTTTCTGATTAATTCGTGTGACAACACAACAGCATTTTATTTACTGAATTTTCTTTTATAAATTACCGTTCCTCTTCATCTTCGACCCATCGTAATCTCTGATCTTCAGGGCGTACCTTCGTTTTATAATTTTCAAAGGAATCAGACTCAACATTTTCAGCGGCGTTTTCTTCTCGTTTTTTAGCAATTTCTTGTCTAATTCGTTTCCTTTTCAACTTCTTAATAAGTTTACGGTACAGCTTGTGGCTGAAATTAAATTTTACAACAATTAACATCCATGTAAATAAAGTCTTACCCACGTTACCTTAATTTTTTATCCATCACTCGTTCGTAGTGTCCATATTTTCCTCCATTAACGTCATACGCAAGTGATAATGACGTAGAACACGCATTGCAATGACGTCATTAATTACTGCGCGCTAGACTTGGGCTTCCTTTAATCAGCTGTTTGACAGAATTACACCAAACCTGCTTTTTCTTCTGCGCAATTTTGGACACCAAAGACAACTACCATGATAATATCAGCTTCGTTTTGAGGCAGCTACGATACAAGTACAACCAGGCTCAGAATGCAAAAGATAATTTCTTAAACTGCACTTGGATGTCGTTAGGGTTATGATGCAACGTCTAAATGTAATCTTGTTTAAGCAAAATAATTTAATTTAAAATAATATGCAGAGTAGTATATTTAATTTCTAAATTCGTGGGTAATTAACGTTACAAAATTTTTATTTTATTACAGCTGTTTAATCAAAGCAACAGACATGTCTCGAGTACAGGAGATCGAATGCTTCCCTTGTTCGTGTTTCCTAATTCACTCACTTTCTACGCAGACGATCAGAGTCAACACAAACAAATTCTTACTGTTTACAACCCGTACGAATTTGTAGTTCGTTTTAAAGGTACGCATGAAATAAATCTAATCTCGTTATTACGCAATGTAATTTGTAAACATCTTTTGTTGCAGTGTTGTGTACGGCGCCGGAGAAGTACATCGTAGCAGAATCTGAGGGAATAATTAAACCAGTGTGTTGCATTGATCTGTAAGTGCGATAACACTTGGTACTTTAACCGTAATTAAATTTTAACTGCGATGGTAATTAAAATTTATGCATTTTTTCAATAAGCGTTATTCGTCACAATGCAATCTCGGCTGCATCCATCGGAGTGACGGATAAATTTCGTATTCACATGCACGAACATGGACACAGACAGTTGATTGGCAAAAAGGATATTGCTGTCACTTTACTTAAATCTGCCCCAGAAGGAGGCGGGACTGCTGCTCCGGAACATGAAAACTTCCAGCAACTCTTGCCTAATGTGGCGCCAGATTTACGTCGCGGACAACAATACAGCATTGCCACTACTAGACAAAGTAAACAAACCTACAAATTTGAAATTTGACTCGTTGAGTAACACCAACGGCAAAGTGTTAAACAATTTTATTTTTAACCTAAGGTCGTGAACAGGCTCATACGAGCATGTTGCTTGTATTCTGCGGTCTGATTTGTGGTTTCGTGCTAATGCTGCCGTTGCAGGATGATACAACCACTAACTGGTCGTACTTTCAATCGTCGGTTAATTATAAATTAATCGCTTCATTTTTCTTAGGTGAAAAAAAAAATTTCGGTAAAAATTTCGTGATTTTTAATAAAAATTTTGCTTTGGTTTTTGCAGGAATGATAGTGGCAGTTCTTATCAAATCGTGACAATTTGTATTCAGTAAACTTGCGTGGAGTAATTAACTATACGAAGGAATAATTTTCCATTTATCGTATTGCTGCGTGGATTATGTTTACCATTTAAGTATTACAAAGCTAAAACTTCACTGTCTGTTTTCTGAAAGCTCAAATTCCTTTTGTGAACACGAACTGTTTTTTTTTAAATCTGTCCGTCGATGAGTTAAGAGAGATTGATCTTGACTATCTTATTGTGGTTATGTAACTACTTGTGTTACAATTTTTATTTTATATATTTAACTATTCATTGCATTTCTTACTCATCATTTACGTTTATTTCTTTTTAAACTATTATTCAAATGCAACAAATTTTTTTAATTGTGTCAAACACATTACAATTGTGTGTATAATAAAAAATTGATTTTTTCAATTTGCCTAAGCAAATTAATGTCTTCCAATTTTTACCGTTGCCAAATTGAAATATTGTAATAACACTTGTTTGTTTACAGAGTCAAATGGCCCGCAAATGAATCGGCCTTTACTGTTTGGATCTCTTGATGTCAAATAATCAAACATAAGCTGGCGAAAGTGAGGTTTCTTAATCTTCATCTTCACATCCTAAAATTTTAAGTAAGTTATAATATTCTAAAACGTTACTCGTCAAATATTCTATATTTCTACTCCTGTCATGAAATTGAAACATTCAGTCGCTCTTTTCACGTCCATATTTCGAGCACATAGATATAAACGATATTCGTCCACGTCAACTCCGTTATCACCTATAATTTGAATAACAAATCAATTCTTGTGTGCTACGATGAATAGAATTTTTAATTTTTACCTTTTGAATCATACGATTCAAACAACATATCAATGAGCTTCTGTAAAAACACTGGCAGTTCCTCGAACTTGTTCATTTGATCAGATAAAGTTGCAATTAAAGCTCGAAATTCTCCAAAACTTATTGTTTCTCCCTGTTAAAAATAATCAACAAAATCTGATAAAATCTATTACACTTACACATCTTGTCTCTGCACACCTGAAGGTCAATAGACCCTGCTGCTATTTTTATTGCGCTCCATAATTCCCGGAATACGTTGAGAAACATCTCACAAAATTCCTTGATTTTATCTCCTTTGCAGTATAAAATGGCAAATTTCTGCAAAATTCCAGAGTTGTAAAAAGCGTACCGTGATGATGAACAACAAGATAATTTGTTAAATTATACTAAAGCTGAGCGGTCAAAATCCTGTTTGGTTAATATTCCCTCACTCTCAGGATCTTTAAAGAAATAATAAAAATTATTACGGCAATTATATCAGAATTACATTCAACGTACTTTACAAATACAAATTAGTTTACCTAAGATGTTCCTGTAAAACCATAGCGATTTTAACGTTAAATAATCATCCAAAACACGCGTAGTATCCATCTTCAGCTTGTTTGGTATTAACTCATCTCAAAATAGATTTGACGAGACTGGAATTCAGTTTCCATTTTTGGATCATATAAATATGGTCTGATTATTAAAATGATGTAAGGAAGCGTTTACTCCTTACAGCAAATTTTTTAAAATGCTGTAAGGAGGAATTTGCTCCATACAGCACATTCTTAAAATGCTGTAAGGAGGAACTTACTCCATACAGCAAATTTTTTAAAATGCTGTAAGGAGGAATTTGCTCCATACAGCACTATTTTTAAAATGCTGTAAGGAGGAGGTTGCACCTTACAGCACTATTTTTAAAATGCTGTAAGGAGGAG
>JAQIWS010001466.1:0-11299 GCA_034696085.1 Stigmatogaster subterranea | reverse complement strand
ATACTGCACAAATAAATCTAAAGATTATATTTATGCTCTAAAAGTAACCTGACAGTAAATCGAAGGTAGTAAGTTTTTCTGCCTTAATTTTAATCACATGCAACACATAGCTTATTTGAAATGCAGAATTGAGAAAGTAATTATCAATCATCCTCACAACAACCGAAAATAGCGCCACAAACCAATAGCAGTAAAAGCAACGCAGCTAAACTGTAAGCAATCAACAGCAGCACGAAACTGAACATATACAATGTATGATTACAGAATAATTCCGACTGTTCGTCTTCGTACAATGTCTGATTACGGAATAACTCTGACTTTTCACCTTCATACACCGGTGGATAGATTCGGAAGACCCATACCGTACCTACCACAAAACAAATATATACAGTAATTTAAATGATATAAATCAGTAATTTTAATTGTGTTACCCGCTATAAACCACGCGAACAAAAATAGTGTAATTAATGCGGGAGATTTACCCTCGTCGTCACATAGCTTGAATAGACCAATGTCTACTATACTGACAACACCAAGAACGATTAGGAAAATTGGAATGTATTTTTCAGCTGGGCAGTTATCTTTATAAACGACTCCTGAAAGTATAAGAAAAAAGGAAGAAATGTTGATTTTTTTCAACATGATTTCAAATTTAACAATAATTCTTACCAAGTACGATACACGTAATTTGAATTCCAAATAATATTACGATGACAATAGCAATACCAGCTTACAAACAAATTACTTATTTCAATGTACATTGCAACTGTGAATTATTATTGTTATAAAAAATTTACCCGTTACACCAATTACTTCACTTGTTACAGTTCCTGTCTTTTTGAAAAATTTCAAGGTTGAATTGTTATCACATGTCGCCTTTTTAACTTGTCCAAACAGCGTAAGAAACTATATGACACAAAAGGTTAATTTTTACAATATTGTTACATGATCACGCAAAAGTAATAATTAACGTAGTTAAAGCAGATGAGAATATGATCATCATTTTTGGTATGACTTAATTCACACTTACCGGGGCCATCCTTAATTTACACTCATAAAATTTTTAATGAATCCGTCTGATGTACACCACTGTGGTGAATTATTTATCAATAATTGTTAAAGGCGTTACCGCGTTATCAAGTGATAACACAGTGCGATAAATATTGACACAGTGATTGATATATCCTGATATTTAGTTATCATCGTATTATTTACATTTTTCTAAGTTCATGGACAAGGGAGTGCGACAGATTCAAATTTAAAACCCAACATTTATATGTACTGTACTTTGTGTAATCAGAAGTATTTACTTCTGGTGTAATTTATATACAGTACAGTATTTTCAAATTTCTTTTATTTTCAATGGAGACATTTAACAATCAAATCGTGTCATCAGCGCCGAATTTGTCACCTGACGCCACAATCAATCTATCAAATTTTGGGAACGGGCTGGCTTTTTGCTTGGGGTTTTATGACATTGAATTGTTTCAGAAAATTTGTTTAGTGTTTTTCAGGCTTTTTTAATGTGCAGCAGTATTTTATTATATAAACAAGATTTATTATTTATTATATTAACAAGATAACAGTCTTGGTTTGATGTCAGTTTCCTTTGGAGAGGAAACTCACGGTCCAACCTCCACCATGTGTTTCCATGTCACAAAATACTGTTGTTTCAGATTTTTCAAACCATGGCTTAGGATATATTGTGAAAACTCCTGACTCCGTGTATGTTGAAATAAATTTTTCCAACAGATATGCTTGATTTAAAAATATTTGCTAAATATCCTTGCGTCAATAATTCAACACATGACGACGGTTGTCATGGTCTGTACTCCTTGTCTAGACGGTAATGTCAAAAATTTATGTTACAAGTTAATAATTTGTGTACACATACTGTTCAGTTCCTATACAGCAGAAATTAATTTTTGGATATGCGTTTTCCACTCTTTCGTTTCGTGATTCTACATTTATTGTACTTTGTGCGTAACAAGGTTAACAGCAGTAACATTACACCAATCAATGCAGCCATTGTTGCAGACTTATACGATTGCTCGGCGTTATATGCTAGCTGAAACGATTTTAAGCTTTCAGGAGAAACTCATGCATGATTTATACAAGGGAACTTATCAGTTATGTATGTTGTCTCTGACTTAATATATAGAATATTACACACGTTAATTTATTTCAAAAGTCAATTTCAGTAAATTCAACAACGATTAAATTACTGTGTGTTAATGTCAGCAAAAGTGATACCAAGTAAGTTCCTGTATGAATTCACCGAAACTCTCGATCCTGACTGTTTGTAATCTTTATTCATCAATCATTGGTGGAAAGTCCGGTGAGATTACCAGATTACATTTCTAAATAATATAACTCCAGAAAAATTTATTTTCTTGACTGTTAGATAATTTTTTATTTTGATTGTATGTGAAAAAATTATTCACTAGTATTACAAAATACTGTGTCAATCTAAGTCAGTGAAATGAGCAATCATCTGAAGTGGAGAAATTGAAATTGTTTTATACCAGTGCCTAAAGTGGACAAAAAATTATAATTTCTACAAAATTCAGATTACAAATTGATTAATTGCAATATCTCTGACAGCAAAGTTACCACTGAGTATCAGAGTATTACATTTGAGACAAAATTAGTCCAAGGAAAGAACAGCGTTCATTTTCTAAAAGAGTTGATATTTTGATCACATGTATCTGTTCTAAACCGGATGTGACAATTTTTGCGTCACTCCTTGCAAAAGGTACAGGTCGAAAGACTATTTTGAAAAGCTAGTCTTGAATAGCATTTAAGCTTAGTTTTGACTTTAGCAGAGGTTTACCCGCAACGACATTCTGACATGGGATCCTTTAATTACAGTAAGGTAACTATAAAAGGTGGCAAAGTAAAATGTGGCAGGTGAATTAAAGTGAAAAAATAAAAATAGACGAGATGTAGAAAACGGAATTATAAGTGCGATCACAAAAACATACCGAATATTAGAAATTTTGAAAAATTACCGAAGAGCAGAAAAGATAACAAACACCAAGTACCAGAAACCAGAGAAAAGGTTGGAATGCCAGAAACCTGAGAAATGTACCAACCAAGAGAAACCACAGAGAAATATCAAATATCAAAACCCACAGAAAATTACCACACACTAGAAAAGCACGTCCAAACACCAGAAACCACAGAAAAGTATCAAATATTAAAACCCACAGATATAATTACCAAACACCAGAAACTGTAGAAAATGGTCGAATGCCAGAAAAGATAGAAAAGCACCAAACACCAAAAACCAAAGAAAAGTACAAAATATCAGAATCCATAGAAAAATACCTAATATCATAAATCTCAGAGACGTAACAAATACCAAAAAACACATAAATTTACCAAATACCAGAAACCACATAAATTTACCAAATACCAGAAACCACATAAATTTACCAAATACCAGAAACCACAGAAATTTACCAAATACCAGAAACCACAGAAATGCATCACACAACAGAAACCACAGAGAAGTACACTACCAAATATCAAAATCCAAGGAAAATTACTGTACACGACTGAAAATCATGCAATTGCAAAAAACTGACAACTGTTAGGTATTTATCGTATGTAAATGTGCTGCTGACACAGTATTTAAAATTAGAGCAAATGATAACAATTATACAGGTCGAACCTCGCTATAACGAACACCGTTGTAACGAATTTCGCGATACAACGAATTAAAATTTTTGATTGGTTGGTTACCCTATTCTCCCCATGTAAAAAAATTTCGCTATAACAAATTTCGCTACTACGAAACTTCGCTATTGCGAACACACTTTTCACAGGAAATTGTTCGCTGTAACGAACATTTCCGCCTGAAATTTCGTTATAACGAGCATCTCCGGCTCATCCGCCTGAAATTTCGTTATAACGAACATTTCCGGCTGATTTACTTTCGTTTTAGCGAACTGTTATAAATAAAATGGCAGTAAAAGATCCTCGTGAGTATAAATTGTGTTAAATTTGCAACAAGAAATTCTAAATTGCAACAATTCCTGATTTCATTGATGTTGCACAAATTGAAATACTAGATAAAATTGCTTTCCTAAATTTTGGTTTTTTCGCTATTAATTCGAATTAATTCTTAATTCGTTATAACGAGATTTCGCCGTAACGAATTCTCGTTATAAAATGAACAAATTTCGCGGTCCCTTCGAGTTCGCTATAGCGAGGTTCGACCTGTAGTGTAAAATCCTACTATATCACAATTTAATATCGATATATTTTCTTAATTATTTTACTTGCAAATTGTGTACCGTACTCAAAAACAGGATATAATGATAACAGTGAAACACCCAATATACTTCCTAAATTAGACCCAATGTCGCAAAATAATTTTTCAATTGGGAATGCTAGATGTTGACAAACTATTTCTTCGAGACTATTTCTTTGTTTGTAGTAAATTACGGATACTTCTTCGAAAACATTTTTAGAAACTAATGACGACGAAGGCATCACGAATGTTTCAACACAACGACGGTGGCACGCACAATGTTTCAGAGGGTCTGTATTCATGTATGCTTTGATATAGGCATCTCTACTTTGCTTAGCAGACTTTGTAGATGTGCACAGTGGCAATTCGATTGATATCATGAACGGCAATCTGATGAATTATTATCGATTTCAATACCGTTAATTTGTTTACAAGAAAACATTGTGTTGTACGAACCTACAGGTAATTTCCTTTGCACGAAATATCGATTCGTAACAAGTTTTTTCGCACTGGTCAGCTTCTTGTCTAGACATACATGGATTGCTGGGCGTATTTACTTGAATTACCTTTAAAAGTTTCCAAAAAACATAAAACAATTGTTTTTTGCCTGTGTCATCGAGCTTTGTGACTGACCTTTTGACTTTTAAATGAAAAAAAGTATGAATATCCACAGTGTATAATATAATATTGCCGTAGGTTAACATAACGTTCATGCGGCTCAATAAATTGCTGCAATCGAATCAATTGAATACAGGATAGATAAAAAAAAGATTCAAATTATTGTGTGGAAATTACTGGATAAGAGCAAGATTTTCCAGGGACGTAAACTAAAACAGCTGTAGGTGACGGAAATAATTAAAGATTTAAATTGGTTTTTGAATTAAGTAGCACCGTGTGATATATACATACGCGTCGTAACTTTTGTGCAGTTGCCAAAAATCGTTAAAAATAGGATTTTTAATGAAATAATCGTTTTGTTGCTTGAGTTTGGAGACTGTGAAGGAAATATACAATCAATATTGGTAATAAAATTCAACGTAAATGCGTTATTAAATTATATCCTGAGTTGCATAATTAATTCACAACAATGTGTTACCACTACAATGTGTTGTCGGTAGTCAGAGGATATTTTCCACAAATCGTTAATATTCGTTTGATCCTTTGAAGTTGTTCCTGTTGATGCATCAACTACGTCAAACAGTGTTACTTTTGCAAACAAAGTATTACTTCGTATAGAAAACTCAAGCATCAACTTATGAAGTTCGAAAGATCCTACACACGATACAACATAAATAACACGATGATTTTCAACTACTTTAATAACCGTCACTGTAGGATATCTGTAGTAATAAGCTATTCTATCAAACCCCTGATAGACGCACATCAAAATTATTGCAGATTTAAATATTTTTGTTGCAATGCGTAATTGGTGTTCCTGCGGTGTTGTGGTTGTAATTTTTTTGGTACATACTTTGTTCATAATGTCTGATATCTTTTTAATTACACATTTGTTGTTTGGTTTTCTTACATGTTGTTGGTAACTCAGCTTTTTAATAAAACCATAACTAAAATCCAGGACTGTCAAACATGAAACACCCAAAAAGAGACCGATATTGCCTCCACAATCGCACAACAAAGAAATGAAAGAATATGCACTGCGTTCGCTCGAGACGCGCACTCTGTTTGACTGCAACACAACTCGTATTTCTGCATTCATCTCATTAATTAAATCGGTTGATGAGTAAAATAATAAGTTTTTACAGGATTCGGTACAGTTGCAGTCGAAAGAATTACGATAATTTTTACCTTGAATATTCAAGCGTAAATATTCTAGAAGTTTCACAGTCTTTGGAGTCACAATACAACTTGGCATGTCTGTAGCGTGTTCCAATGTAACAAATGGGAACCTGCAAGAAAAATGAAACGCAAGAATAAAAACAATGTTTACAAATGCTACTAAGTGCCATACGTGCAGTTTTCCAAGTGTTTAAAGTAAAATTCTTGTTCACAACTTAATTCACAAGCTTCATACTCATTGTTCTCGACACAGTTCTGGTGCTTTCTTTTTAAGACGTAATGCTGTCAAATAGTTCAGACATTAATAAGAATTTTAATACGACAAGTAAATTATTTAATTACAAGGGTACATAGAAAAAGTTACATTCACTTACAAAACATACTTAAAATTTTATTAGATAAAAATCGTTAAAATGAATATCAGCTATATTTCTACAATTTCGGTTCTTCAATTTGTCAGTATGAGTGATTGCTTTTCCTGAACCTCGTATGTTCGAAACTGGTCTCTACTACTGTGCCCACCTAAAGTCTTGGTTGCTCTCGGCAAGGTAATCACGGAACTGGTTGCGTTATTTCCACTGGAAAATGTTTGGATATCTTCATTGACTCACGTACTCATGTCAAGACATCATTTCCACTGAACATTGGAGACAACGAGAAAAAACGGAATTTGCTCTGAGGTTGTTGATATTTCACCTGAAGCGATTACTTCAGCGATTACTGTGTGGTGGATTTTCGATCATTTTATAGTGGAAATAAGGGAACTACTGTAGCTCCATATTGCTTTTCTTGAGAGACGAAGTCCTCAAACGCGCTACTCTTCTGAGAAAGTTGCAATGTCAGAGACCATTCCTGCACTTACGTGAGATTTAAGAAAACTAATCACGCAGCGTAAAAAATGTCTTAGCAGAGAAACCTAAATAGTAGAATGTAGTGAAACAATAGCCCTTTCATTGTGCCTTAACGGGTTTTTTTCCAATAAAATGTTTAGTGTGTTTTGTAGACGAATTTAACGTTTTCTCGAATCACCTAAGTTACTTACTTTTTCTAATGTTATTGTTATTTGGTATGATTGTTTATCTCTTAATATAATGATATCGTGTCTATTCTGGTGAAACAATTTGGTTGTCTTTCTATCTACTGAGTACTAAACGATACCATTGGTAAATAGACTGAAAATAATTACCGTATTCAAAGTGCTAAAACGATTCAAGAATTACGGTAACTGGAAAATCATTCTTGAACGCTACATGAAGTGTTAAGGACAAATCATCACGCGGCAACTGTTCATCTGCAAAGAGAAATGATTACTGTAACCATCATACAAAATTCAGAAATAACGTTCCATAATTTTTTTAATTTATAAAACTAATTAAAAAATTTACGGAGGAACTATTGCAAGGACTACAGTAATACAGACTGCACGGGCTTTATCTTTCTACAATTTACCAAATCTATCTAGCAGTTACTGCGCAAAGGTACCAAATTGTTAAGTGCTGCATGAAAACTTTTTGAAAAGGATCACTTCTTGATTTGACGCGATGGCTTTATTGGAGTGGCAAGTCAATCGTGGATCTGTTGATCTGGATTTCCCCAAGAGTTTTTCTTTGAATTTAAATTTATGTCACAAAAAATTACGGAACCTTACCTGCCAAATTACCCATGTACTAAATACCTGTGTAAATGTAAGCTACAATTCCCTTGATAGTAGTGGCATATTCTGTTGATGCATTCCAATACTTTTTACCACTCTAATAATAAAACATAAATAATCAAGTGTAAAGATATAAATGCATACATCAAGTGTGACGGAAGAAGTCATCTGTAGAATTTCAATTGTACTGTACCTTCGAAATGTATACTTCTTTGATTAACTCGCTGATGTTTGTTTTTTGGAATAATTCATCCATAGTTAAATTGACATTTTCTTTAGCAGTATTAAATGTACGATTGTTTCCAAAAATATCTTTGGCTAGCTGTGTAATTGTGATAGCTAATGATGTGTGTAATTGTAACTTATACATATCAGCGTCAGTCAGTAATTCATTATACACATTGACTACAATAGGTTCACTTAAATAATAATAAATTCTAGTACTTGTTTAATAACAACAAGCAATAAAACTTATCCCCAAAAAAATAACCCAAACAACTTGCTTAAACGATTGTTCTGCTTTCAAACCTGATCCGTTAAGTTTTTGACTATTTAAAAGTGTTACAACTCTTCGGATATTCACTTTGGTATAAACATTTTCCTCCATTGTGGGTTTCAACAAATGAAATTCAGTTCTTGAAATTCTGTGTCTCTATCGATGTTGACCAATGACTAGTGGCCACATAAACTGGCGAAAACTGGCAATGACTGACAAAATAATTTGCAGCTGTATTTCAACTGTCTGAATAAACATGAGCTGTCATTGAGCGATATGACATCTATCTTTTAAATTAACAGAACTTACACGTCAAAAAAAATTAAACGAAAAATGTTTGATTGCTTTGAGATAAACTGGCACGACAAATTAATTCAATATTCTTACAGTATAATTAAATGCAATTTTACACTCATTTACATAAAAATGAAATTTTCAAATAATTTGCACAGAGAATGCGTATGTTTAAATAATTAATGACGTTTATTATTAATTAATGTCGTAAATATGGTTTTTACAATTGAATGAAATTTGCAAATTTAATACAAATAGACTATGCAGTGAAACCACAAGGAATTTATAATATCGCTATTCCTTTGTGAATACCGTCTGAATTTCCATTGTTGCCCGCCAAAGTCAAAATTGCAAGTGGGCTTACAACAAAAATACGGGGTCATAATGTCATGTAGAATTTTCACTGCTGTAACGTCCATTTGACTGACAACACCAAATGAACACTGACAAGTACTCACGATAGTGGTCCAGGTCGTAAAATCGGAAGAGCAAGCAAGGCAAATGTATGCAATTTAAACCACACTGTACTAACAAAAATGTAATGTGCGGCCTAGCTCCTCACGCACAGCACTTCAGTCGAAAAATACGGTAGTGTTGGTTTCAAAACTGCATTTGTTCGTTCCAAAACTGAGAGGCTGGGTCCATGGTTCACCCACGTGGTCGGGATAAGTTGTGCGCTGACGAAAGGTCGACGTCAGCGTTGAATTGAGCTCATCTAAAATCCATGCTTAATCGTCCCTCACTTAACACTCCAACCCCTACCGTCCAAAACCTACGTGAACTCCTGTATTAGTGTGTACATTTGTCCACACTTTACGCAGGTTTAAATAAGAGCGTTTTAGAATGTTTATACCTTATATACCGCTAGGTACCCTTAGAGTTTAGTTTTTTTTAGTAATTTACTGCAAAGAACGGCGCGTATGATTTATTTCGACTGGATTAATTTCGAACCGGAATAATTTCGAATTTACTGTAGGCCCGTAACTACAGTATTTCGAAAAAAAACCGGATTTATTTCGACAGGATCTATTTCGAATCGGAATTGTTTCGAACCGGAATTACAGTATTTCGATAAAAACTGGATTTACTTCGACAAAAACCGGATTTGTTGCGACAAAAACAAATCTATTTCGAATCGGATTTATTTCAATAAAAACCAGACTTGTTTCGATAAAAACATTAACAATTAACTATTACTTTAAAAAAACCACTATAATTGCTTGTGGGTGATCATTTATAAGAAAACGAGGTCAGCTAGCACCAATGAAAGAAATGTCTCCCGTAACAATTAGGTGAAGCTTGGTTAGGCTAGTTAGGTTAGTTAGGTTAGTTAGGTCGACCACATGTTGCACCTGCGGTGCAACATGTGGTCGATCTAACTAACCTATCCAAACTTCACCTAACCTAATTGATTCTAACCTGACCGTTTCTATGTTTATCTTTTGGGATTCTAAACAGATCCTGTCGAAATAAATCCGACTCGAAATAAATCTTGTCGAAATAAATCTGATTCGAAATAAATCCGTTTCGGAATAAATCCTTCGAAATTATTCCGATTCAAAATTAATTCAGTCGAAATTAATCTGCATCACCTATTTGAGGACTATTAACAATGGTTCAAAGCTTAAATTACGCGCATTCTGCATGTGCATTTGACGTCAAGAGTTTAGTTACTTCATGGCAAGGGAAATAATGACGTAAACACAGGTATTTTGTGAATAAATACGTTGTTTAAAGTGAAATGTTTGCCATTCTTAAACGAAAAAATTAATAGAGTGCGTCCTCCAATAGTAATCGCTCTCTAATAAAACACGCACAAAAAACCTGAAAAAATTAATAGTATGCGCGCATTTTATTAGAATAAATACGGTACTTCCATTCGAAATTTAATCATTTCTCCCTCCTCAGTGGAGAGTCCGTTGACATTGTAGAAATAGATAATTAGTCCAATTGACCCATATAATTTTTTTCTTAATTTTTTATTTTATTTTATTTACTAAAGACATGTTGTTTATTCCGTTTAATTTTTTTAGTGATTTCACTGGAACATGACCAAGTTCTTGAAGTAGGAAAGTGCAACCGTTTCTTTTTATTTCAATGAACAAAAGTGGATCCCAAGAGAAGTTTCTTTGTAGTTAACGAATTTTATTGATATTAAAATAAATTTATAGTTACAAATTTAAAAACTTGAACTGCAACGACGTAACTGTAAGTAAATATTATTACATGAAAGATATCTGATTTAAGGGAATAAAATATATTATTGTGTTTGTTGCTGTAACAATAACAAAGACAGAGTAAGAGTGTTGCAAAAGATAATATCGCACTCAAGTGAATTACAGACAAATTTGTTATATTTTCTAAGCGTATGTTGGTTTGAAAAAAACAACAATATTGTGACAATCAATAGTAGAGTGTAATACGTTTGTCATCAATCTTGTTTTAAAATGTTGTGAGTAAATTTACCCAACGTCACAGTAGTTTCTATAAATTATTAATTGTCATAAGTTAACTACTGTACTGAGAAAAATTGACAAATATCTATAAGCAGCATTGACTATTACACGAGTCAGACGTATTAACCAAAATTATAAGTGAAAGGTAGTATCGTATATATGTGTTCGCAAAATATTGAATATTGTAAATTATAAATGTGTACATGTACATACTTGTACAGTATTTCAAATTTGGGAACCTCAACAACTTCAATATAACATGAACCGTATTACAATATTTTAATTATTGATATTTTACTTACTGGTAATTGTTTTATTTGTAAATCGTATAATATACTCCAAAA
>JAQIWS010001465.1:0-11307 GCA_034696085.1 Stigmatogaster subterranea | reverse complement strand
TCCGAAACAACCAAAATCATATCTTTATTGCTTCGCAGTCGGTCTCGTCAACGAGGCCATTTTCACTAAGGACCGACTGTCGCAGTTTGATCATTTTACTTTTTCAAGCTGTTTTTGTAATAGTAACTGAGCACTATATTTCAATGTTACTATTGCTTTTATTATCATTAAATCCCTTCATTTGAGCACGATTTTTAATGAAGTGATAAATTTTATATTTGTTGAATTGCTTACACAGGAATACACTTTCAACAAAGAAGAAAATCTGGTAACTAGAAATATTTCTTACTGGTGATTGTGAAAAAGTATTGGAGATCTGTTAGTTATTTTGACGTACAAGTTTTTTGTGTGTTAAAACTAGTGCCTACATTTCTCGGAATTTAATTTATTTGATGATTAACAAGCAGGAGTTTTTTCGTAATATTTTCATACTGTTGATTGTCAAGAAATTTACGGTAATTGTGAATTTAAAGGCAGTAATGTTTTGGATTTTGTGTAATTTAAATGTTTACGTACTCTAATTACTACCGTAATTCTAATTTTGGCGAATACTGTATTAATGTGTAACTAATCGTTCTGTGTTGTAAATTTTAGTTGTTTGCAACGGGTCAATACGGGTCAATTTAAAGATTAATTCGTTAACTTCGTCTAAAATGATAATTTTAACACTGTGCCATTTAGCAATTTTGTTATTTATTCGCTATTTTGATTAAACACATTTTGTAATTAGTATCCTAAGTTTAGTTTGGTATTTGGCTAGTTTAGCTATTAAATTATTGATTAGTTGTTGTTACCGTACAAAGGGTTTTCATGTCAGCTGTTTGCAGTTGTTGCAATTTTGTATTATTGATATCAGTACCAGTTTATCATGCGAGATGCACGCTCGCTTTTATCATTGACTGTGTTTTTTTAAGCTAAAATTTTACGTACTAGTAGTTTGTCAGGAACATTTGTTATTTTTCACGGATATATTTGCGTGGATTAAATTTTCTCCAAAGCGAGATAATTATATATGCTGTGAAAATGTTTCACTTCACAATGATTACTTCAGTGTTTTAGTCGTTACACCCAGGAGAGAGTTTAAACAACGTGAAAACTCTTGTTCTATTTAATACTGACAATATTCTCGTACGTGACGAAGTCAATGTTTGGGCGACGACAAACAATTGTTATCGTTGAGTGGGAGTAAATAATTTGCTTAAGATGGTCTACATGCGGGCTATTATAACATTACTTAATCTTAGCTGTGAATTTTTCTCAACTGAAGATTTTTTTGGAAACTGCGAAATGGTGATTATATTCAGAATGACAATGGGTAAAAAGTAGAAAATTTTCTTATTATAAACTACGTATTCTGTTGATTTCAAATTCGATTATATACTGTGATTTAATTACCTTGACGTATGACGTTAAACTTTTAATTCCTATTCCTGTTCCTGACTACTTTATGATAGTTGAAATATCAATATAAATATGTTGTAATTTGTTTCAATGAGGATGTTTAATGTAGTTGCAGCTTGTTTATTGAAACAATGGCGATATTTGTACTTCAGTCCAGTAATTTTGTATACGGTAATTCTTTGAATTGTTTAGTAACTTTCTGCAACCTGCTGATGTATTCAAAAGTGCGATGTTGAATGTAACTGTTGGTTAATTTTTGATCCATTCGTAATTCACATGAAAACGAATGACTTAAATTTATATTTCCAATATAAATTAAGTTATTCTATGTGACAGTCATCAACAACCATAAAATTATGTTGTGCGAGTGTCTATGATGGTTGTGAAAAAACAGTCATTTGTTCGTCATCCAACGCGATTTTAAATCATATTACAGGGTACGGAAGAATTTTAATCCTTGAAAATTTGCTTTACGCTACTGTATAAATGCAGCACGCAATTTAACTCGTTTTATTTTGGCACAAAAGATATTCAAGAATATATTATATCGATATTTTAATATAATAAAAACTACTCCGTTGGATGAGCTATTCGGTTTCGTGTTTAGAAGCGAGCATATGTCACCATCGCATTCCAATTTAACTGTGTAAATTAATTACTACATTTTGTTTTAATGTACGTTGTTTGATTAATGAAAAATTTTGTTTATACGTTGAAGATTGCGGTCAGAGTGCATAATAATAATATGCTTCTGTTTTTTGGTAGTTCACTATTGTGAAATTGTATACTAAATTTTGGAAAAATTTTGGATTTGAATTTTTATATTGGTTTTGTGCGTAATTTTTAGTTTAAAATGTTTAAAAAATAATTAATAGCTATATCAATGTAGTTGTTCCATAACGAAAGCCTATTTCTGAACTTCGATTTTGCGTAGACACGGATTTTGTATCGTAATAATTACGTGAAATTTACCTGTTCACGTGAATTACTTGTTCACGGGTTGTGGGGAATAGTTTATATTTTTACACATACAGTAGTTAATACTGTTACTCAGTTGTTATCGACCTGAATGGACGTCGTTGACAAGTGCTAAGGTTTTTTTTACACCAAAATATCCGTCACAATTGCGATTTGGTGCGTCATTATAAAAAAAATTGCAGGATTTTAATTTGCCACATTCTTCCCATCGCGAATTCACTTATATTTCAACTATAATGAGCAACAAATTTGTTGGTCATTCGAGTTGAAATGTACCAAAAGAAATTAATTATTTTATATCAATGTAAATCTATTTTGCACTTCAGGTATTAAAAAATCTAATTAAAGTTAGTTTTTGTATTTTGATTTTAGCTAAGATATGTGAGTTATTTCTTAGAACTGTTTGTTGTATAATTGTTTGCCTTGCGTACTCGGCGATGATAAATATTATTGCGGTTTACAGTTGTTAAGATCAAATTATGCAATTAGCTTTGACAAAATTTTGCATTTTATTTGCAAAAATTACTTACCAAACGTCGTCATCGGTGTTGCATTATTATGCATTTTGGTGGAATTTATTAATTTCAAGTAGTGTTGTTATATATCATCTAAAACTGGCGCAAGTTTTGGTTTTTCACTATTGTGTGTAAACCATTGGTGTACAGCATTTGTTGTGTTTGCGTTATTTAGTTGCTCTTGTTCGCTACGTAACAACAATTGCAATTATTTGGTTCTATAAATACTACGGTACTTCTGAAGCTCGAAGTGTCGAGAATTTTTGCAGTATAAACTGCGTAAATGGGTTTTAAGAATAATTTTAACTTAATTATTACTCCGTCCCTTAATCTGACATGGTTCCGAATAATTTATCCTAATTTGCTTAATTACTGTTCCCATGTGTGGTGTATGGGTTCAACTGTTATTTGACAGAATGTGAGTAACTAAATGCGATTAAGAGTTTTGACTAAAATTTAAAACTGTTGCAAACATTTATAAATATATTTAACTTGTAATATTTGTTATATGTACACAACCAGTATTACAAATTGTATAAGTTTTAAGTGTCATACAAATATTCAAATGTTCATTGAAGAGTGCGGTGTTAGTACTGGGTAATTGGTTAGATATTTAATTTTTGATTCCTTTCTACAATTCACTGACGTAAGCGATGGTGCAATGTATTTTGTAGAGTATTACTAAAGTTTGTTTGTTCATTAAGTATACTGTATTAATTTATTTTTCATTTGAAAACGGGAACTTTATTATTGTATTTTTATTGTATCGAAATTTTGTTTCCACAAACGTCTGTCCAAAGCGAAATTTGTATATACTGTATTTTTTTAATTTCAGCATTAAGAAATCATTTACAATACTGCAAAATCTCATATTGCGGTGTTGAGTAATAATTTGTACGTTTTTTGGGCAGCTCATTATTGTATTTGTCGTTTGGCTATTTTAGCCATATCTATTACCGTGCGAATTGGTCATCGTTAATGTTATTTGCAATTATTTGTTGAAATACTTGTTGATAACTTTGTTATCACGTGATACATACGCACATTTTTGTCTTTGATTACACTAATTGACGATAAAACTTACTACTTTACACGAGTAATATGTGTTTAACGATATTGGTTTATCAAAAATTGAAATTTTGTTGTTTGTCGTCGTTGGTTTTCTCCAAAACAAGATTGTTTCCTTCGCAATTTCTATTTACTCAGTATTTTCCTTCCTTAACTTTAAAAAAGTATTTTTTGTTTTATAGCTGAATTGAGACGGAAATTGTTGACAAGATTGTAACTGTGACAAAATTTATCGCAGTGTCGCATAATGCAAACAGCTTTTGCAATCTTATTTTTCACCACGTTCACGGTAATTATATTGAGTAAATTTGAAATACAGTATTGTATTTAAATATTTACTGTGTCTTCGAACGATGACAATGTTACTGATTTACGTGATGCTATTGAGTACTGTTTGTATAACATTTTGTTGAAATACGTGAAAATCCACGCAAGATTTTCCTTAATTTAAATGGATTACGGGAGTTACGATATCCTATCATCAATTCTAGCACAACATTCAGGACTATACTGATAATATGGTTTCGAATTTCATTACTTAATTTCATTCCACTGAGACATTCTTTGCATTTGTATTGTGTTCAAGACATCAATGCAAAAATAAAGTTTTAAGGACTTGCGTTATTATGATTATCCATTAACTAAGATATTTTCAATACGAAGTAACTAATTTTGAGTCCTGTAAGTACGGTAATTGAAATTGAGTTGAGAGATTACGTTTTGCTACATTCTTAAGAAATTTCAAGATTATAATTTCTCATTTATTATTGAAATTTTGTATAATTTTATTACCACGCGATTTGTAAGCGCACTTTGTCATTGATTACACAAATTGATGCTAAAACGTTATGCAAATTTGTGTTTAATGATATTGAATATTCAAAAATTGACATTTTCTCCGCAATAACATGATTTACTCGCAAGAGAATTATTTTCTAGCAGTATATTTTTCCGCCAGTCGTTGTCAGTTATCAAAATTTTGGATGTCACTTGAATTAATCTCTACCCTCCGCCAATAATTTATTCTAGATTGGTTTTTTTTAACTGATACTGTTAAAGTGACATTTTTAAAGTACAGTACCACTTCAACAGATAAAAAAATTGTTTAAATTACCGTATTAAGATTAATTTATTTTGCGTTACTGGTACAGTACAGTATATACAATAAGTCATCCGCTACTGATACTACTGTACAGGAAACAGGACATGTATTAACACTCCAAAGGCCATTAACGAGACAAAATGTCACACTCCATTTTCAAAAATTCAAAAAAATTTGTAAAAATGACTAAAAAAATCTGAAACTAGTTGGTTTTGTAGTACGTAGTAAGATGCAAATTTTGGTGCAAAATTTGAAATTTTTGGTGAATTACTTTTTTAAATATAAATTTTTGAAATTTTTTGCCCCTTAAAAATACATGTTAAAAATTAGTCATGTTTTCCTGCAAATGGTAAAACGCTTCAGCTTAGGTGCCTAGAGACTTGTAGTCGTCTGCTACTTTGGGGGAAAAGGATTAAATTGGTTTAACCTAGTTCTACCCCTCGTCAGTTTAACAAAGACATTTACAAAATTCGAAGCGCTCCTTACGGTAAAAAGCTGTAGAGCGCTTTCACTAAAATCCTTAAAATGTATGACATTTTGTCTCATTGATGGTCTTTCGCGTTGGTTGCAGACGATGGCCTTTGGAGTGTTAAGATAAATCGATAATGTGTGTTATACTTGTTTATATTTGAAATTTTGTACACATAACTGCTATAACCAGTTTTCTCACCAGTTCTGAAATAAGAAATACTTCGGAACAGCAGAGTACGTTTACCTTCGTTTAATTTATCTCGTCTATTAACACCGTGCAGACAATTTGTCGGTTTGGGCACGCTTTATGGCTAATTTTACATTTTTTTTCGGTTTAGTTGTGTAGTCATTTAAATTTGCGCCAAAATTTAGAACCGTGTAATTGCAATTGCTATTTTGGTGCAAATTTGTGAGGTAAACTATACATTAATTTTTCTTGTATGTACAGATAACTAAATTTATCTTTGATTTTTGTGAAACGAATAATTAAAATTTATAACGCAGATACGGATGAATTTGAAACCGTTGGAATCTGTAGTTGTATAACCACACATAACTACCGGTAAACAGAATATTTTAATTTTCCAACCCGGGTTAAAATTCGTTCTTTTAAGCTTAAAACTATTCCCCAAGCGTCCAAATTTATTAAATGCCAGTGGATCAAATTATTCTTTTACGCTTGCTATCAGAAGTAAATTTATTATTTATTTCTGTTGAAACTTTGCCAAGAAACATTTAGAATAGTGACCTGATCAACTAGAGTTGCGCGATTCAAAAAGCTTTGGTGATCATTGCGTTAACGTTGTAAGTGAAAGGGATGAAATCGTTGCAGTAATTTTACAGTGAATGACAGTTTCTTCCATTTCTAGTTTATTGCGGAATACTTTTTGTAACAACAATCGTCATTCGCGCGAGTTTTTGAGCTTATTGCTGCTTACCATTTTTTACGATTGGTTGTTTGTTTTTGTGTCGCCTGGTGTTTGCAAATAATCGTTTATTGTTACAAATGTATTCAGCTAACAAAATGGTGTTTGGGTAAAATTTGGCACACAAACGTTTATCCGATATTTGAATTTAACCAATTTTTATTTAGTTGTTAACGAGGATATTTTGAGAGATATTTATTTGTTGATTATAGAAGGTGTTAAAACAAGTGCTTATCTTTCTAATCTAATTTAATTAATGATGATTAGCAGCATTTTGTTTTTAATTTTTAAAATCAAATTCTAAAGAGATAGTTAAAAATTGTTAGGATTTACGACAAAATAATCAATAAATGCAAATTTGTGGCTTTAGCAATGTTTTTGAAGTCATTTCAGCTTTTTGTTAATGTATGCCAAAACATTGGTTTTAATATTTTACAACCGTAAAATTTGGTGTTCCTCTTATTTTTTGTTCAGTGTAAAACGCGTTAACTGACTTTATTTCGGGAGCATTATTCGGTGTACAATGTTATACCACAGAATTGTACAACGAATAACATTTCCGCGCTGCGCACAACATAATTTTGTATTGGTTGTAACTTGCATCTCAATTTTGCAGTGAAAGGTAATTTCTTATTGTAATAATTTGTTGCTGAGATTTTTACTGTGATTGTGTTAATATTTTATTTCAAATGTACTGTAATATACACGGTACAATTATTTTGTCTAAATATTACACCGTACCTAGTGAGACCATAACCGCTTTTAGGATTATGGTAAGACCTTTATTCCTTGACCAATCACGCGTAGCCTCACGCTTATTTTTTTCTACGTGACGTAGTCATTGTGAACACGCCCTAAATAGTAGTTGGGTATCGTTAATTTAAGATAGTTATATTCAATTACTGTATATACTGAATGGATTATGGAAACGTGTACGATTTGTTTACTCGTGGTTCAAAAGAAAATGAAAACGGATAATTAAATTTTGTATTTTCGCGTATTACGGATAATTCGATCTTTTGCAACTGAGTGATAAAATATTTGCAGAAGATATTTTTTACGAGAAAAATTGTTGATTTTAACTGAAATGTGGAACAAAAATTGGCTGTGGTAACTCACACTAACTACTTTTACATCTCAGCTATTAAGAAATCAGTTAAACTTATACGTGATAAGATTTATTTCTTAAAGCGTAGAGTTTGCCTTGTGATTATTGTAGCGTATTTCAGCCTATATGATTTATTCGTGAACTGTCAAAATGTTACATACCGTATTGCTACTCGTTCCAGTTTCTCGATTTCTATTGTAACTTTAACACTGCTTGCAATAAACTATATGGATAAGTAATCAGGAATACTTCGACTAATTAATACTACAGTAGTTCAAATAGCTAAATTTAACTGTTTGAATTATAAGTATAATATCAGAAGAGCGTTTGTTTTGTAAATTGATTAGTAAATGTCGTTATCAGTATTATATTAATTTGTGGTTTGTTGATTATGAGATAAATTTGTATTTAAATTGATAATTTGCATTCATTTTTAAAATGGGATTTGACATGTGCAAATGTTTATTTAATTCCTTGATCCTGGGGGAAAAATCACCGTCTATTAATAATCTTTAGTTCTGTTGTGATGGTGTGATAATATTCTACATTATAGTTGTTGGCAAATGTGCACCAAAATATTTGTGCGGAACTTAATTTTACAATTATTTTGTACGTAAGCTATTAAGAAAACAGTTACAAAAATTTTGCATATAGTAAAACTTTCTTTTTAGATTGAAAAAGTGTGCTTTATTATTGCACTGAATAAAGTACTTGCCACTTTTTTCCGTCACGATTTCAGCCTGTAGTTTAATTCCTACTTCACGTTGTACTACGTCGTAGCCTAATTTGATTTGTCCTTCGGTTGTTGCAAAGTTATCTTTAATAAAAAATGTGAATTACTCCCGTTGAAATTTCTTTTGGGTCGTCGCAATGTAAAATATTCGTAATTTTCATACTATTACAAACGTACAAAATTGGTATTTTGAGTATGATGGCAGCAAAGGGTAAAAGTTCATTATATTTGCTGTCATTATAGTCACCCAGGTGAAAAAACCATGTAGAATCACGCAGGAATTTCACGCGACTAAATAAACCTGCAGCATTATTTGACCCATCTTGCAGGCAACATTTCTGCAAAACAGAATACTGCAGATGGCTTGCAGACAAAATTTCTGCAAAGTAGAATCTGCAGAGGGCTTGCACAATTCTTCAGAGCAACACTTGTCACAACCACAAGATTTGTTCTTGATTCAGTGAAGACTGGATCAAGATAGAATCATTCCAAGTCGCCATGTTGGATCTTGTGTGTATGCGTTGAAATTGTCGTAAGTTTCTTGTGATATTCTTTATTTAGTCAACAATTAGAGGAAAAGGAGTGTTGTTTTGTGTTGCAGTGTGTTGTGGAGTCGCTTTGGCATCATTCTTGACAACAATTCATGGTGGGAAATCATCGTCAATGTTGTGAATACACTTTACTTTTACTGGATGGATATCATTTGCTTAAATTTTATATTATCTGTAAATTACAAGTTGTCTGAATTGTATTGAATTGTCTATGAACAATTGAGTGTAATATATGTGGAAATAAACAGTTTATCAATATTTTTAAAACAAAAAATTGCCACAAACTTTTACTGTACCTAAAAAAAAGCAATGGCGGAATTATTTCTGCAGGATTGTGAACGAATTTCTGCAATATGCTGCACACTTCATCTGCAGGATTTTTTTCGGCACAAAATTTTTGCACAAAAAGGTTTCAATTTTGTGCAAATGCTCTGCACACAGCGCTGCAGGAGAACCTTCTGCATGGGGTGCACTTTTCTGCAGAGCCCTTTCTCCTGGGTGTCTTCAAAACAAGGATACCTATTCGACTGCAACCAAAGGATTACCAACGTCCAAAAAATCAATAATAACGAAATTAATTAAGGCGTTTAACAGCAGATTAAGGGGTTTCAAAAATGGGGCGATTATCTGATTGTACGATTTTGTTCAAAATCACAATCGTTTTATTTTTAAGCCCCCTGCACTTCCCGCTTGGATTGTGGTGTAGCACGCCTTGATTGCGAGGCTGGGATTGGTCAGACATGTACAATCGCTTGTAACCTTAAAGGCTGGGACACACGCGCGGTTTTTGGCGCGGTTCACCGGAGAAATGTGCTTTTAGGGTTCAACTTTTTGGTTTTACTGCAGGTGTGTCCTGAAAATCGAAAAACTGCAAAAAGAGCAAACATGTTGTATCTTTAACAAAAAAGTTGCGGTTTTAAGGTTGGAGTTTTAGAAATAACCAATCAGCGAAGCAGGTATGAAGTAGTGGACTACGACTCACTTCTGTGGGGTTATGCTGGGAGTAGTTATTTACCCACTTACCCCAAACACGTTGTAAAAATGTCTGGTAAAAATAGGCCTAAATTTAGATTTGAACAAGAAGCGTTAATTTCATATTTTGAAACAAATTCTGAGATTTGCGCATGTGTATACCTTCCCACATACAGCAGCTCAAAGACGGTAATGCACCGTGTGGCCATAGATTGCTTTTAACCGTAAAGTTGCACCCTAAAGGCAAATTCTTTGAGCTGAACCGAACAAAAAACCGCGTGTGAGTCCCGGCCTTAAGTCTTTTGGGGGGACGACCTTATGCGGGGAAAGCGTTTTTTGAAGTCGATCTTTTCGACGACGCTCTTTAGTGGGGACGAGGTTTTTCAGACGACATTTTCTCCTAGAATCGTTTTAATAATGTTCTGGTGTGTAGATTCAGAACGCATAATTTTGCATTTTTTAAACAGTACAAGTTGACTAAAAATTCTAATATGTGTCTTGTGGAACACTAATAACATGATACACTCACATATTAATGTTAATAATTAAACTCTTCCAATCTCGCTCTTTAGTGAACAAAGAAATGTAAAGTTTGATAACACTTGAGTTGACAAATTCACTATTATTCAAAACCCAAAAACCGCGGTTTTCAGTTTTTCTATGGGAAAAACCGCAGTTTTACGGTTTGAATATATTCGAACCAGAAACCTAGCAGAATTCTTGCAGGCCAGCTGCAGTAAACTTGCAGAAATACTAGCGGCACATTTGTGGCACCACTTGCAGGACTCCTGCACAATGGCGTAGCTAAAGCTTTTGCCGCCTAGGGCAGTTTCTGAGTTTGCCGCCCCCCTCGTTACATACCAAAAATACAAAAAGTCAAAGCAATTTACAGAAAAATAAATACACACACGATGTTTATATTTGAAGTATGAATTTAATTCCAACATTCTAAAATGTAATTTTTGTTGGTTCAGGGCTGGCCTTAACCAAATGGCGGCGCTAGGCAAGATGTACAGGCGGCTCTCTCACCCCCACATCTACGGATATGCCTTGAAAGAAAGAGTATGAAACACTAGAAGGGGTGGGGTCCGGGGAGGGGACTATACCCTCCCGACTGCTGGAGACTGAAACTTTTTGTTCTTATGAAACTTAAGAAGAGAGTTGGGCAAATTTTTCCTAAATATTATACCACCCTTATCGCCTCTGTGCAATTGACGGCCCCCTGCGAAGTGGTGGCCCTAGGCGACTGCGCACCTCGCCCGTGGCTAAGGTCGGCCCTGGTTGGTCTTTTGTTTTGGTGTTTGGTTAGAAAAATCGTCACAGTGCCGCCCCAAAAAATGTGCCACCCGGTGTGAACCGCTCCCCCCTAGCTACGCCACTGCTCCTGAAGGACCACTTGCAGGATTCCTGCAGGACCACTAGCAGGACTCCTGCAGGCCAGCCTGCAGTAAGCTTGCAGAAATACCAATGGCACATTTGTGG
>JAQIWS010001464.1:0-11324 GCA_034696085.1 Stigmatogaster subterranea | reverse complement strand
TTATGCTTCCACGAAATTTTTTCTAAAAATTTAGTCCCTGAAGTCTCTCTACCTGAAGCTGAAGACTCGATTTACAACTCCATCTTATTACTACTTTCAACAGAAATTATCTTTTAAGCAAAACCCATAGTGTAAGAAAGAAAACCTACAATGTTAATTTCTATCAATTCAGTCATGAAAATGAGAATTAAAAATAATTACAAAGTAAAGTTTTAAATTTTCATAATTTACATGTCAAACCTCCTCATGGTATAATTTTCAGACTCCATTTTCCCAAAATAATTGAAAATAACTGACATAAAAATACTCCGTACAATTTAAAATATACAGTATACCGGTATCTGAAATATAGTTCGTGTATGCGTGTGTATCCATTTTAAAATTACTCCGAAAACAAATCTCCCTTAAATTAGATTCACACAGATACATCCTACAACGTACGATACATACAAAACTGTAAACATCTCCAACAAAATACACTAAGTAGAAATTTAATATCGGTAATTAATTAACCATTGGACAATCAAAACAAAAGTTTCAACTCGGGTTTTAAAAATTTATTTACGAGATTTGTAATTTTATGACAAGAGTAATAAATATTTTGTGTCCAACTACTCTCACGATCCACAAGTACAGATCAAACTACTCCGGAATAAACACGCTAACAATTTACAAATTTTAATAAAATTCTTTTTTGAACCGTATTTCGACTTTAATCCTGTGTAAAAACATTTACACGAAATCAAATCAATTACACTAATCTCAAATACTAGTTGGCAATTTTGTAAGAGTTGACAGCTGTAAGCTGTCCGTTTAGCATCTGTGTTATTTTACCACTCTCGGGTAAAATGCAACAGTTTTACTGACTTATCTACAATGTCAATGCGTAAATTACATATAAATCCAATTATGTTGTATCTTGCAAAGATTGTAAGACATAAAATACAAATAATTAAATGATCATATACGTTTACAGTAGTTACCTAAAAATTTCCATAAACATTAAACGCAAAGCACTAAATTGTGTTTGTAAATGTACTACTTTTTGTTAAGAAGAAATATGTTCAAAACACTTTTGCCACATATCAATTTACCACCGAAAGTCCCATAGATTCACGGTTAGATACAGCACTTCCAACATAAGAAATTATTTAATTTTTCTACAAATTACAAAAAAATAATTCACTATACAGTGTATAAGCAGTAAGTTTTGAAATTGAAAACTTCGAGAGAAAATCACGTCAATCACTTGAGAAACAAATTTTCAGCCCAAGATGCTCGCGTGACTGAGCGCGTTGGTTTGGAAGAGTAATGATTTCAAATTGTGTAAATTACAACAAACATTTGTACTTTTTCTGTTTTGATAATTTTTGATAATTTTTGCTGTTGTCAGACTTGTAATTTTTACATGGTTATCATTACCAACAACCCACTTCTTGAAATACACAGAAAAATAAAATTCGTAAATTGATACCGTAATTGAAGTTTGAAATCTAACACAAGTGCACAAAGCACGATTACAAACCTCCTTCAATTGTAAAACTCTACATGTATTGCGCTTATGGCGTTAGCTAACGTTGTAACTAGATTAAAGTGATTGCAAACAATTAAGTCTACCCTTAGTGAGAAAAAATACTTAACTACAGAATTTCAAATTAGCAAATGTTTTAATCTCGTAAAAATTACACACAAGAAGTAACTGCCTCCTGATATTACTCTTGAAAATTATCTGTAAAATGTGAAAAAAACATACTTTCGGAAATAAACGCGGCTCACGTCATAAAAACAATAAATTCCATCAACTTGTCACATAATTTTGTGTATTAAACGTACTGAATAAAAATCTTAGACGCTCGTAGCAAAAACCACAAACTAAAATCGTGGTTTTAACCACACATACTGTAATCCATTAACAAAATTTTAAGACCGACACAAAAATATCGAAACAATGCCAAAAATAGGATGAACGAGAAAATTTTCAAGAATTCCGCTATTTTTTCAATTTTCAGAATTTTAATTTCTCAAACTTACGGTGACTGTTATTGTTGTGAATGTAAAGAAATTTACTACAGAAATGCGTAAATTTTTGATTTTTGAAATTTGATTTTGCAAACCAAAAAACTGTTTATGGAAGAAAAATGTTTACGGGCATAAAATTCGAAACAAAGTGCTATAAAAATGGACAATCTACTAAACAACAGTTCGTCGAATTATAAGCACAGTGCGGAGAATTTTTCTATTTTTCAAAAAGTTTTACAAATCTTCATAAGTTACATTTACATACGAACAAATTTCGCAGTACATTTTTAAATAAATTGGATAATGTTTTAAATTTGTTCTATTTGTATGAAAATCAAACTTGTTCTGATGGTTGGTTGATATTAGGTTTTTGAGTTTATAAATTACAGCGAAAGTAAATCGTAAACAGAAAAACAACGTAACCAACGACAATTTTTATACGTATCAACATTGAAAAGTACAAATATCTACTGCGATGAAAGGAACAAAATAAATATTTACTTGTTTGGTCTACCACACGAACCAATAACGGTAGCGGTTTTATGACCGAACACCATAATAAAAAACGGATATTTATATCACTTGCTGCAAATCCAAGCATAATTTGGAAAAATTTTCATTACTATTACAATAACATTAATTTCACAAAAATCTTCTTTACAGTTCGCCACTGAAAATTTGTTCAAATACTTGGGCTAGCTGAACAGAAAATAAGTGTGTATAATTAAAAATTGGTACGTTCATTAATTTTAAAATACACTGGACGGAAATCTTTTACACCTTTTACAAAAAGTTCAAATTATCGCAGATTTTTAAGATTAAAACAAATTATATCAATATGAAAATTTTATACCCGTAAATTTTATACCCTAATCAATTAATCAATGTAGAGTCTCCTTTTTTTCAAAGGTTAAATTTAACCATTTTCGAGTATAATCCTTTGTAAAAACAGTAATTTACATAGAATTAAACTAGAATAGCAAATGCTTAAATCTCAAAAATGAAAAAATGTCTAAGACATTAGTGATAATGAAATTGCCAGTAAATACGGTATACCGGTACAATAAACATCAAATTTTTAAACACAAATTGACACAAATCCAAATTTAGTAAATATCTTAAACTGAGATTCCTCGAATCTTCTGTAGTAGATAAGTAAATAATTCAGTAAAATTACAGTGTGCAAAGTAGATATTGATAAAGAAGTGCGCTTACGTCATTTTCCAGTATACGCACAAATTACACAAAATAAAATTTAAAAGTCAAAATAAACCACTCAGAATACGGTTGTAGACAAATTGTAATCGAAACTGCTTCATAATTTTGATGAAATTACTACACTATTTCAAAAAATCGAACATTCTTAACGTTTACATTGGTAAAGAGTAAAAACGTCAGAGTTAACATAAAATCGTAAAATTACTCACATCCTTGCCTCTGAAACTAAACGAAATATTTTTTAACGGCAGTAAAACAATTTTTTGTGGTAACAACGTGTTATAATCTTACATGTATACAGTATTACGAATTTTCCAAATACAGTACACACAAATTTTTACAAATGTTTATTTCAAAACATACCAACTATTGGACAAATAGGCTTATAAACCAGCACGAATCAGTTTGCAATAACTCGGTTCTATGTTTATCACTAAGGCAATAATAGCTAGAATAATTTTTGCAAAAATAATTAAAGTTCAATAATGGAAAAACAATTCCTAAAACCGCGAAGAATTGTGAAAATTTTATTCCCACAATTATGACAGCTCAATAATTTACGCATTTATTAATTTTCTAAAAAATACTGAGGGTAACATTTGTCAAAACTTGATTACTGTATTATACACATTTCGAAAAAAGAACAATAGTAAGGTAGTTTAAAGTTAAGAAGGCCTAAAAAAAGTTGTTTCGACAATTAGTGATTAACAATGTTAAAATTGACAAAACGTTTAGATTTTACTCTTTTCAACACCGTACAGTTTTTACAACATGATAACATCATTTATTACACAACTTGTATTAGAATGACAAACATCTTTTGTAAAATTGTACAAGAATTTCACGACATTTAAACAAATTTCTTCAGCTAATCTTTGAAGGAACGATTAAGGAAATTTTAAAACAATATCAAATCATCACAAACTGTTTTCATTTTAAAAATGTTGTAAAACGAATTATTTCGTTAATTAATCAACATTTTACACACAATTTCCACACAAAAATTTTGCCAACTACAAATTTAGTTTCAACAATAAACTGAAAATATTTTTAACAAAAATCTATTTTACAGTTCGCCACTGAAAATTTGTTCAAATACTTTAGGCAGCTGAACACCACATGAACACACGTAACAAGTAAAAACAAATCTTTTACAACTCTTACAAAAACTTCAACAGTAGATATTGAAAAGTTTTAAGATTAAAACGAATTAAAGTATTTCAATAAAATATGGAAATTTTATATTCATATTATACCCATAAATTCGATACCAACCAAAACTTAATCAATACGGAGGCTCCTGTTTTTTTTCAATAAAAATCAATACCAAAATTTATGCAACTGATTAACATAAGTTTAAAATTAATTTCAAAAACACGTCCAGAAATTTTTCTCAAATCAATTTACACAAAAAACTCAGAGGTTAGACTAGAATATTTTCCTAAATAGGCGTACAACATTAATTTTCAAGATATTAACACTTTAATCGAATTTTAGGCATAATTCAGAGAATAAGTTAGGCCTACAACACATTTAAGTATACATTTCGCGTAAAAATTAATGCTGCATCACGATTTTTAGAGAAAATTTTTCGCTACTAATTAACAAGCACGTTACTTCTTACCCAAACTTATACACAATTAATGGCCGGTACATTCCTGATGGAAATTTGACCTCGCAGCCGCCCATCGATCCGCCATTTTCAAAGCTCTCGTGACGTCACACTGTCATTCCAAAACGGCGTAGCCAGCGAACTCTTTCGGCAAAATTTATGTTGTGAAAATCAACTTAAATTTCCTAAATCCTTGCCGCTGAAACTAAACGAAATATTTCTTAATGGAAATAAACATACAAATGTATGATAAATTTTACAAATATTCATTCGTAAAAATTTGTAAGATTATTATAAGTTGTTACACCAAATATTGAGCAAACATGCTCAACTAGCACGAATCACTGCGTCATTGGATGTAACAACGGGGCACTTCAGTTTTATCATTAAGGTACAGTAAATCCCGTATATGGTGGCCTCGGTTAAGGTGGAACTTCGCTTGCAGTGGACACACTTTTGTCCACACTTTTGTCACCATCTGGTACAGTACAAATAATTGTAAAAATACATGGATGTGGTGGTCACTCACTATTGTGGACACATTTTCTTGGCATTAGCGCGTCCACCATATACGGGATTCACTGTAATAATAGACAGAAATTTGAAAGTCGAACTTTAATTGTTTATGCAAAAATATATCAGATATCACGAACTTAAAATCTGAAAATTCAACATGCAATCCATTACAAATCGATTCATTACTTGTATATAGAAAAATAAGTAGATTTTATGTTGAATTCTTTATAAATTTTTAGAATTTGTTTATCCATACGATATTGTTGTCCGTGAAGATGTATTTAAATTGACAAAATACAACAAAATCTTACAGTATGTAAATTTGACAACTTTACGTATTTACCGGTACGCATAAATTTGTCTTTAAAATCACCAAATTACGCCATGGAGCAGTGTTTTCCAATTACTTTTGATCTCACTTGCCCCTTGGGCACCTGCGTACCCCACTGAGGTACTGACACTACTGGCGTACCATACTTTAATACACGATACATAAAAATGCAGTTCAATGTCACCAACAAGGCAAATTGTCACGGAGTAAAATTTGTTAAGATTAAAGAGTTTTAAAACAGCTGTTGATGTAATTAATTGAAATTTGAAATAATGTTAAAATCTTTTAAGCAATTTTTTTTTATTTATAACGTGAGAGCAGGTTTCGATTTCACACGTCTCTAAAAGCTTTTATTGGTTCTACCATTGAAAATTTCTCATTTCACGTAATTTACGTGCATAAGAATTCCTCTACACTGAAAATTAGAGTTCTCTTGTTATGAACTGCATCGTTTCTACAAATAAGAAAAAAATTAAAGTATTACCAGTGCATAGACAATTCTCCATTACAATTAAGTCTATACTCAAACTATTTATATAATGTAAATAGAAATTAATATTCAATGTTCACGCACATTGTAAGAAGTGACACCTGACGACGACTTCCCCAATTAAGACAGTGAATTATCCCTAAGAACTTATCACTCCAGGTTTTAGTGTTCACAACTTCCTTTTACCTGGTGATATAAATATGTGTGTAAATGAGAATAAAGAGTTCAGTTCCAGTTTTATTTTAGACCAGAAAGCAGGGATTATTTTGTGTGCTTCTTTTGATTATTCATCTCGTGAATGCAGAAAAGACAGCTTTTGGATTCTAATGCAACTTTACTGTGTGATTATTTCTCACGTTCTTACACACATTGTATACAGCAATATTGAATATTAATTCTTATCTACCATTAATAATTAACAAATCACTGTTGATTATACATACGGTTAGAGTACACGTGACAAACGTGGTTAGGTTTAGCCTACACAAAATTCACTTAAATATTGTATTGATTTCAAATTATTGAATACCGATATGCTAACTACAAAGTTAGTGATCATGTCAGCAGTATGTAATCATCAGTTATTAATGATTATCATATAACAAACAATGTTTGCATTAGCTGCCAACAAAATCCAACCAAACCACACCAAATTAATTTATTAATAGCAATTCGTCAGTAATACTGTACCAGAAAGAAATCGTAAGTTCAATTGCAAACTTAACAAATTACAAATATTCCACAGTGGAATGCGTCAAATAAAAAAACTGTAAGCGGACTATAATGAGAATTATTGTAGATGATTAGGGATTTATCAATCGGCGAGTTGCAAAAATTTTAGTCAGCGCAGTCCAAAATTTTATTTGTCTAAATTCCTGATCTGAACTATATTCTTCAAATGGACAAGTTTCGACGATCCGTACCAAATTTGTTTTTAAATTTTTCTTAAGTAGCGCTATTTTATATTAATATGGATTTCATGATATACGGAGTAATATTTTTCGAATTTTGATATGTAGTGTTATGTAAAAGGAGTTAAAATAAAGTTGAAAAATTTCTAAAACATCTTAACACTTTGAATTATTTTAATAAATTGTAATTAACTAAACATCAATGAAATTTTCAGTATCATAAAGTGCAAGAAAACAATTCACACAATTTCTGACATTTTACCATAACAAACAATATACTGACTACGTTTCGGAACACCAGTGTGCTTAACTAAACTCGCAACAACTTTTTAAATTATTAGCGATGTAGCGACCGTGTAACTTATTTTGAACGGAAATAAAAGCACTCATAGTACTTCGGCGGACGGGGGTTAATAAAAATTGAATAAAACGTAATTTAGTAAAATCGCAATTGTCGTCGAGTGACATTATTTTACAATTTCACAAATGAGATTGAAAATTTTCTAATTAAAACGTAGTACTGTAGTATCCAGGTACGGAGAGAAAATTGAAAATACATGACAACTATGTTGAATTTGCGCGCGTAGTAAATAAACAGGGAGATGATCCGACGTGTTGAAGGTACAAAACTGAAGTGTGTTTTTAATCTCGAGTTTGAAGGTTTCTATATTCGAGTTTAAACAGGATATGATTTTGGTGAAAAGGGGGATTAGTGAATCACCCAAAGTATTTGTGAATCCTACGCCAGTGTGTAGGAATTTAGGTTGCATTCCAACAAACTACAAATACCGTACATTGCGTTATAGGAAATTAAACTGAGGCACACACAACCCACGACTAATCTGTAATCCCGATAATAAGCTCCCGGTAATGGAGAGTACTAATCCCCATGTTATTTCGAATCATACTCATTTACAATTACCGGTAAGGCTTTTTGCCAGAAAATTCCAATTCCTGCTCATCACGTTCTTTTCTGCTTGCTCTGACTGCAGTTCTCGCGACATCACATCGTGCGTCACAATTTACATCTCTAGATCAAACGTGTAACCCAAAAATTTTCAAGTTTTGCAGTTATAATTTATAATTCTTTTTTAAAAATTTGGACTTGACTTAGCGAATTTAAAACTGTGGTTAGGGAATTGTGAATTGGTGAAAGGATGACATCTAGTTAGTCATTTCGCGATAATTATTTACTGTACATAAATGAGTAAAATAATTTGACGTGTGTGTAAATGAGAATCAATTTTATCTCATTTTTACTACTGTACTATTCAAAAATCCGAATATTCCTAACATTTACACTAATCAAATGTAAGAACATCAAAATTAATGTTTAAATATTGAAATCACACACATTCTTACCACTGAAACCAACTGAAATATTTCTCAGTGGCAATACAATAATTTTTCCCCCCACAATAGATATTAAAATTTTACGATATTTACACAACAGTAAATTTATAAAATTTGTAATGTAGTGGCACACACGACCGGGAATAAGTACTTAGGAAATAATAACCAAAACTATTTTTCTCAACAAAAATACTTGAACAAATGGAGAAATACACTACCAAAAAAAACAGAAAAAAAAATTACGTACGCAATTTTTTACAATTTTTCAATCTTTCACAATTTAATTTTAAGTTAAATTAACCCACACAATTCTGACAGCTCGAACTACACTTATTAATTAAGAGTCAATTGACTCGTAAAAACTTGAACGTGTAATTTCACGTTTAGTCAATTTTAGTAAACTATGTTTTTCTAAATTTGTACTCCGTCTTAAACTTGGTACAATAATCACGTCATTTTATTAATATTATTTTGTAAACTGCCCCGAATTTATTGTTATCAACTGTCTCATCCTGTAAACTACGGATTTTTAACCATACAACCGTAAAAGCTAGTAACTGTGTAGCAATACTATTTGTCAAAAAGACAATGGAAGGCTCATCTGCTCATTAAACCAAAGTTGTGATGTCACCTGGTGAAGCATTTCAAAATTCTTATTTGGACTTCGAGTCTATCAGACCTGGGTCCTATTGAAAATGATGTAGTGCAAAATGAACAGTGCGCGGTAGAAAATAGTGCCACCAACAAAGAAAGACTAAATTCACGTCTAACTTCCTTTCGCGCCTAAATTAAAACTAAATATTGTTCACAACATGCTAAGTCAATGCCTTAACAATAGGAGCTGTACCTGTAATTTCGAGCCAAACCGCATTCCTCGAATTATCAGGTGATTATTGCTTGCTTATTAAACCTTAATTCTACAGTTTAAGTGTACAGAACCATGCGCGAGTTCATACATTGCATTCAAAACGTTATTGTGTGTGTCACTTGTTTCATAAGTTAAGAAACTAGCAACATTTACTACAAACTCGGCGAGTTGCAAAATAATGTTAGTAGCTCAAAAGAGAGTAAATATAATGGTGTTTTAAGAAAATCTAACTGCAAATCTCTGTGATAATATTTTCAGTCAATATTTTAAATGACAAGAATTGTGAAACATTTTTTCTCCCCTTGTCTCTAAACTTTTGAAATGCAGTTGTACATCGATTCAACATGAATTTGAAACAAATTAACCACATTTTCTAGATGTACTCAATCAAATTGACGAACCATTCACCGGCCTTTTCAATGAAAACAATTTTTTTCGCCGACTACGTACATTTCAATGATAATACTAAAATCAATCTCAAGACAATTTTAAAAATTTTAACAACCATAATGAGCTCAATTGAATCACACAATCCTCAACTACAATCTCCCACTAAAATTCAATTTACACGTGACAATTTACACGTACTTTTCGCACTGGAATTTTTTTTGTCGAGCTTTTAAAAAGTTAGATTTTAGGCTGATTTTATAAAATTGTGTTGTTTTGTAAACAGCGTAAAAAATACAAAAATTAAGATTATCAAGTTTTTACGCCCATATAAACAATTCTAGTGGTAGAATAAATTGAAATCATTCAAATACGAATGACAATGTCTCAAACAAAATTTGGATTGTCAAAATTGGAAAACAGAAATTTTTCAATGTACAAACAGTTCCAGTAAACTTGTACAGTATAACAAATTCATGTACAAAGGAAAGAACTTGTTTCTTAGCTCAATTTAGTAAATTTTATCGAGAGTTAACGGATGGAGCAACAACTACAGAAATATCTTGATATCTGAAATTGAAAATCGACATTTTAACACAAGTGCACAGACAAAACACAATCTCCATTAATTTTATTGGAAAAGATGTCCTACGACGAGTAAAATCATATTATAGCATGAGAGTGACGGGAGCAAAATTCTAAGTGCTTGAATTAAAGAAATTGAAATATCACAAATTTAAATTTACCACAACCCTCAGTGTTAAAAAAATAACAATTTGACGACCTATAAGTACAAAATATAGAAATGCAAATTTTAAACCTAAAAAATTTTCAAATCAATTTTAAACTTTGCTCTTTGAGTTTAATCAGTATAAAATGTACACCGAATGTAAACTTAAATAGCAAGCATTTAGAATCTTGAAAGTTTGCAACGGGCTCTAAATATGACATCACCTTAGTTTTTTGTGAAATTTTAAGGTGTGAACAAATTAAATGAATACACAGTACGTCTCACATTGTATTTTCCAATTTACGCGTAAATAATAAGATAAAATTAAGAGTCAAGTACATAGACACTATCACAAATCGGATGTACACAAATTGCAACCAAAAGCCATTATCGTACAACGGATTTTGAATAAATTTCAGTTCAAAATCGATCATTTTTAACATCAATAAAAGTAGTATAATAACAAAATACAAGTTAAAGTAGTGAAATTGCTCATACTGAAATATTTCTTAATGGTGATAGGGAAAGAGTAATTGCAATAAAAAAAATTTTGTGAAAACAAGATTTTAAAATCTTACGAATTTTTATAACCTATACCGATATATTTTTAAAATTTGTAATATATTTTTTACGTTTTTAAGGAATACCAAATATTAGGCAAATCGTTGGAGAACAAGCGTACGGTAATAACAACAGAATACAATACTGCTAATACAAAAATTTTGTCTCTTAAGTGATAACAGCCAAAAATAATTAAACGTCAACAAACGACAAGATACAATACAGTGAAACCTGTCTATTCCGGAATCGCGCGGGACCGATGGAACCTTCCGGAATAGACAGGTTTCCGCATTATACAGGTTTGCACATTCTGATCCGTTAATTTTTT
>JAQIWS010001463.1:0-11324 GCA_034696085.1 Stigmatogaster subterranea | reverse complement strand
CGACTGTGGCGCCCTCAATATGTGACAACAGGGAAACTCCGCCGTTCCGCTACTTATTCTTCTACATACTATGGTTAAGCGCTCTGACGTCCATGCTTACAAATTTTGCCAACAGAGTTCTGTGGTTTCATGACGTCACGAGTATGCTCACGAGAGTGCGAGAAGAGGACGAGAGTCACAGCGAGAGCTGTGGAGGTGGTTGATCAACGAAGAATGCGAACGAGCAGCTAAGACTTCAAATTTCATTTCAAAAATGCGGTTAAACGTGTAAATTATGAATGAGTTGGTTTGGGGGAGAAAAAGATTAAGATGCAACGGAATTTTTGCACTAATCTGATGTTAAATATCTTTTAGGCCTAGCTTAACCTGAGCCTAAATGTGATTCGAATGTTGCGCGTAGTAAATTGTTTATACTTTTTAAATTTTGCTGTTAGTTCTTTGTATAACTGGTGATTTTGTAAATTGTACATGCCGTGCATTTTATTTATTTACCTGATTTTATCGATTTTTATTGAAAACATGCATAGTTTGTGCAAAATTTTTATATTTTCTGAAATTTTGTTTTTAGGCCTAGCTTAACCTAAGCCTAAACGTGATTCAAATGTTTACGTAGTAAATTTGTACACTTTTTCTTTGAATACCCGGTGATTATTTTACGCTTAAATTGTATATACCGTGTGCTTCGTTTGTGAAATAGATTTGTATTGAAAATATGCAGAGTTAACACAAATTTTTTTTTAATGTTGAAATCTGTAAACACTTCAAAAAAATTTAAAAAACCTTAATACCTAAAAAAATTTTACGATTTTTATAAATCGTAAAATTTTTTTAAGTATTAGACTTTTTTATCAATTCTTGAAAAATATATGCTGGTCGGGGACGCGTTATAAACATTTTCATTACGTGATTTACAATTTGAAAATTGGTGACTGAATGTGTACTCTGTAATTTACAAATTTGATTTAGAGTTAAGATGCTTAGAAACGAAACATTTCTGTGTAGTCTATTCGCACATTTAAAGGTTTGTAACTGTTTATTGAATTTAAACATTTTTCTGGTGTTATTTGAAAAATCCGTCCCGCTTAGACATGATTCATTCAATTTTCTGATATTTTTGTCAATTTTTATTACCCATCACAGATTTCGTCATTAAATCGGTGAAAACACTTGTTTATTAGAAAGTTCAAACAAAAATATTTTACTGAGTAATGTACAAAATTTACCTCGTTTGAATTTTGTAAAAAAATTGTGTAGAATTTTTAACTAGAGTAGCAAATATTTATTTACTGTGCTTGACTAAAATTTTGATTTTTTTATACTGCCTTTGGAATTACAAGGTATTATAGCAAAAATAAATTTTACGTGACTCTTGAGAACTGTCACACGACGATGGAGTTTAGTTTACTTGTAAAAAGATTGAGTGCGATTTAAATCTATGGTTTTATTTCTATTTTTTTTTTTAAATACAATAAGAGTTCAAAAATTCGAATGGCAGAAATCGGGACAACTTGAGTTTTCAGAAAAGTCCGGATTTTCGGGTGGACAACCCGAGAATCCGGACTGTCGAACCTGTCCGAATGTGAAAATTTTTCTTTACAATCGAATTTGTATCAAAATTTTTTGTCAAGTTTAAAATGTGTTAGTTTTTCCTTAAGTATGAAGTTTTAGACATTAATTTTAAATTTGGTACTTTAAAATTATTGTCTGAGAATCCGGACCGAGCAAATCCCCAAGAGGTCCGGATTTTTGGACTTCTACTGCACTTGACGCGGTTGAAATTTGTGTATATTTTAATTCACGTGTCGACTGTCGATACATTTTTACGAGTGATGGAAATTTGTAATTTTATTGCCAATTTTAAAATATTCCCGTTTGTTTGAAGTCTTATCCCGGTGCTTTAAATTTATTGATTTTGTTAATTTAACAGTGGCGTGGAAATTTATGTTACACTACATCGTTTTTCAGTTTCAAAATGAATTGCTTCTAAATTGGACATGTGGACTTTTGGTCCATGTGTACCGGCAATTTTATTACTGGAAAGTGGATGCTTAAATTTTTCTTGATATTGTGAGTACCATGCTATGCATCAAAATTAATTTTTCTGTATAACGCGGTGTAAAGAACTTCTGATGCAATCTACTCCTTACATTTCTTTATACGTTGCCTCCTTTGTTTTTTATGGAGAATATTTAACTCTAGAGGACAAGTGTGCCAATTTACGACTTGAGATTGTCAAATTTCACGCTTCATTTTTAAATTTTGAAAGTGAGTGTTAAGGATATGGTGAAGGCGTATTACGATCATTTCCACATCACGATCATGTCCTTCACGTGACTTTGATGGTGTCATGTACTTGGTGATATAAAATGGCGAAATTATTTTTTTTTGTCGTAATTTATTATTACGTTTTGTGAATATGTACGGTATGACGTTTGGCGAGTTACGTAATATCGTATAGATTTTGGAATAAACGTGGGTTTTGTCAGTTAAATTAAAATTTGGGCTAAAATAAGCAGTGCCCATAAAGCTTCAATTGGTTCAATTGCTCATAATACCATAAAAATGTGAGTTTTTTGTAATTTTATCAGAAAACCGTCGGAGTACTGCCATGACTGTAAAATATTTTAGTAGTATAGTTTGTTAAGAAAATCAAGCGAGCATAAACAAAAGTTTTAGTAGTAGACTTCCATTGTATAACTTCCACGCCTACAAATTTTATCTATAGAATTTGCTGGCGACGCGGTGTAGAAAATTAAGACGTCACGATCGTGGTGTAAAAAAGTATTTGCTGATAGGATCATAAACATGATCATAATTTTAGTAATGTGAAATGGTTTTCGGGAGTCTCGTTGAAAACTATCTAATTATTTTGATATTTTGGAATAACGAGGTTGCAAAAACAAATTTTCACGAGACATCTGAGAATTCCATCGTATGACGTTGGGATTTACTTAATTTGTAAAACGATTGCGTGTGATTTTATAATCAATGGTTTTATTTCAATTTTTTTTTTTAATACAATAAAAGTCCAAAAATCCGAATGCTAGAAATCCGGACCACCCGATAATCCGAACTTTTGAACCTGTCCGAATATCAAAATTTTTCTTTACGATCGAATTTGTGTCAAAATTCTTCCTTAAATGTCAAATTTTATTCTTAAATTTGATGTTTTAAAATTATTGTCTGAGAATCCGGAATAATATTCGAAAATCCGGACTGAGCAAATCCCCAAGCGGTCCGGTTTATTGGACTTCTACTCCATTTGCTGTGCTTGAAATTTGTGTTTATTTTAATTCAGGTGTCGATACATTTTTACGAGTGACGGAAATTTGGAATTTTATTTGCATGCGGGCTGAGTAATTTAATTGCCAGTTTTAAAATATTCCCGTGATTTCCGTTTCAAAGTTTGCTTCTAAATTGGTCATATGCATGTATGACCATGTGGACGCGGCAATTTTATTATTGGAAAGTGGATGCTTAAATTTTTCTTGATGTTGTGAGTACCACTTTGAAAATTGTTGAGTGAAGGTGCAATCTGTAATTTACAAATTTGATTTAAAGGAAAGATATTTCCTGCTTAGAAACGAAACATTTCTCCGTGTGTCACATTCCATACGTTTTTAAGGTTTTGTTAATTTCATTAAATTTAAAAAATGTTCGTGTTATTTACAAATTTTCGCTTATAACCTTTGGTGGATTTTACAAACATATTTTTGTCAAATTTTTATTATCTGTCACAATAACTGTTATTAAATCAGTGAAAACAATTACTTATTAGGAAGTTTAAACATATATTTTTTGCTGATTTAAAAGTATTTGATATTTACTGTGTTTGGCCGAAATTTTGATTTATTACTTAGCTTACTGGCAGTTATTTTATACTAACCTGAAAAACGCATGGGTATGTAATGTAACTTGTAAGAACTGTTCCAAGCATTGGAGTTTCAAAAAATTCGTTTGGCTCTGAAAAAGTTGTGTAAAAGTCTGGAATTTTTACGAAAATTTCCGTTTAACGATTTTTTGTGCCTGGTTGATTTTTCTGCACGTCTAGAAAACATGGAGGTAATGTGATTAAATTGTTTTTGAATATGCTTGGGTAGATTCAAAGTCTTTGTAAAAATGGTATGATTAATTTTACGTCAAGTTTATTTAAACGCTTGTAACATTCAAAATAACCATTCTGAAATTTGCGTTTTTGTAATTTTTGTGAAATTTCTGTCAAACTGAGTACGGTACATACTAGTATAAATTTTTTAAAGTTCAGTTGTCTTTCAAGTTATTCCTGTGAGAGAATTAACTTTTTTGTTAATCGTTAAGAACACGCTAAATACCGTTAATAATCCCCATCTTACTGTTATTTGCTCCGAATTTACACAACAAAATTTTTATTCTTAACGATTGTTTTATTAATTTGCACCTGTTACTGCAAAGATAAAATTTCAAAAAGATTCTTTCAATTCCTACAAAAATTCTTTTTTGTAATTTTTGAAAATTTCACTCACGCTTATTTTCCAGTCAGTCGTTACAATTTAATTTTCCACGCAATTTTTTTGTTGTGTATTTCATTCACAAAAAGATTGCTTGTGATTTAAATCTGTATTATTTCTATTTTTTTTTAAATATTTGCTGTCGTTGAGATTTGTGTTTTTTTATTTCACACTTTCATTCAATTTTCATAACTCCGTGATATTAATTAGGTCGCGCGTTGTGTCCGACAAAATGTTTAGGAATGTTAGACTAAGAAACTTACTTACGATATCTTACTAATTAATAATTTATTTTTGAACAGTTGTGGGTTTTCATTTTTTAAGCAAATTATGAAATTGTAGGTTAAATTTTATAACTGTTTAATCGTGAAATCAACAACATTTATCTTTAGAAATTTAAAAATTGGTTAGAACATGTATAACTGTTTAGATAATCTGCAAAATAACTTCAACAATTTTCGCTTTTTTTAATTTTTGTGAAATTTCTGTTGTACTGAAAACGGTAACGGTACAAAAAATTTTAAAGTTTAGTCGTTTTTCAAGTTACTACTGTGAGAATTTTGTTAATCATTAAGATCACGCTAAATATTTACAATTTTTAGTGGATGTGAATGTTTTTGTTAATCGCTTGATTTATGTAACCACATTTGCAGAAGTTAAGTATTTAGTAATAAATATTTCGTTAAATCTGATGATAGGTTTATGTTTTATTGCTGCAAATTGTGGATGCAATTTAATAATACTTCGTTTTATACAGGGTGATTCATTAGAAGAGATTTAATTCAATTAAAAATTGGGAAAGGCAAATTAAAGAAATCTGTTAGATGGACTTATGGTAATCGCCTGGGGGAAAACCATTGGTCACGTGACCAATGACCTTGAAAGTCATCTTCAAGGTCATTTGATTTGTAACTTTTCAACGGTGATAGATAGAGCAAAAGTTCAAATTAGAAAGTTGTAAAGCACCATCAAATTAGTCAGAATCAACTATCTAATGTTTAGTTTTCCAACTGAAACTAAAATAAACCCTGTGCAAAAATGTAAGACATGAATGTTACAATTTTGCACAAGATTACCATTTGCATATGTAAATTAGTACGTGTAGAGTACGCAATCAGAGAACTATTGTTTCCTTTTACATTTATGGAACAATCCATTCAAATGACATCAAAGTCATTACAATTCATGTTTCGCAATGGCAAATTACACAAGTCGTGACATTGTAGACATTGTTTACTGCTACGCAGAATTTAACAAGAATGGTGGTGAAAGTGCAAGAGAATACGCAGTTCGTTTTCCCGACCAGTATCACCCCAATCCATCCACCATACGCCAGATTGCTAGATTTGAGGCCAGTGGAAATGCCCACCCACAACTTGGCAGATTTGTACAACCCCCAGGGGATCTACTGCACACCTCCAGTATCAGTTGCAGATCTCCAAGAGAGAATTGAAGTAGCTATTCAGACAATTTCACCAGCAAGCTAAGTGTAATCCCCCAAAATCCAGAGAAAAGAGCACAGTTCTGCATTGCAAGTGAGGGTGGGCATGTTGAACATTTGCTGCGATAACAACTGAAAAACATAAAAAATTAAACATTAAACAATTGATCGTGACTAATTCGATGGTGCTCTACAACTTTCTAATTTGAACTTTTGCTCTATCTATCACCGTTGAAAAGTTACAAATCAAATGACCTTGAAGATGACTTTCAAGGTCATTGGTCACGTGACCAATGGTTTTCCCCCAGGCGATTACCATAAGTCCATCTAACAGATTTCTTTAATTTGCCTTTCCCAATTTTTAATTGAATTAAATCTCTTCTAATGAATCACCCTGTATTACATTTAGTGCCATATATTTACGGTGTTGTAAATTGTGTTTGACTCTACTTTTATGTTATTACAATATTGAGTTGAGCGATTAAGTAACGTAATGTTAAATTGATATCACGTTATATAACTACAGTATACGAATATAATTCAGACTAGATTTCATATGATGTAAAATGTCTGTAATTAAAAGTAGCTTCCTCTTTTTTTTTTTTTTAATTTACGTACATATTTTTCAAATTTGTTTGTGGAGAGTTCACAAATGTCGTTGCAGTTTTAGAATTCTTCTGAATAAAAATTGTGATGCCATGAGAAATTAATGCTGAATGTTTTCGAATATTTGCAAAAATTTGCAAAAATTATCGAAAATTAAAAATTTCAAACTGTTTTTGAAAATACCCACAAATTTGCAAAAATTTCCAAATAGCGAATGACGTGTAAGTTTGTTTAGTGAAAATTTTTTAGATTATCGTTTTGTCGTGAAATTTTAATTTTGGATTGGTAAATTTGTGTTTTTCTTATTGGAATTGTTAAAGTGAAGAGTTTGTATTTTTACGCAAATTGATTCCGATTGATATATTTTTTAGTTCTATTAGAACTTGATATTTTCTCATTTTCTTTTACCATTGAAATTTTTCAAGTTTTCACATTGACAAATTGACATTTTATTCCAAAACAGCAAAAAGTGAAATTTTTTGATTTTCAATTTTACTTGGAAGTAAAATATTCACTCTTGAAAATTTCAATTTTTAATCAAAATTTCAATTTTTAATCAAAATTTCAAATTTTACGTTGAAATTCCTGTTTGAAAACGAAAATTTTCTTTCACGGTTACAATTTCCACTTTTCTACTAAAATATTTTAAGTACTTTTTGCTCAAAAGTAAATATTCCAATGTTTTGTCACGTAAGTGATGTACTCAGTTGGCATAACTGCACCTTCGACACGATTTTGTGCATTTTGGCAAAATATGTCGACATTGCTATTTTGTAGGCGAGTTATCATTGTAAATTACTGTTGTTTTAATTTTTATACCCGTTTGGATTTGATGTACAATTTATTTTCATTACACTTTTACCAAAATATTTTTGGTTTTATAAATTTTGAAATTTTTTGTATTCAACGTGTAACCAAAGTATAAATAATTCCTTGTGTGCTAATTGCAATTATTGAATATTTTGTGCACAAAACAGTTTAAGTACGGGTATAAGAAAGTGTTTCTCACTGAATATTTGTCCGTATAAAAATAATTTGTAGTGTCGTGTTTGATTTTGGCAATTTCTGGTTAAATTTTGTTCCGAGTTGTCGTTGTCGATATGTTTTTTAGATTCTGTTGGTCTTTTCTATTTAAACATCAGTGCGACGAACCAAATTAAGTTTAAATGCATTAAAGCTGTGTTTGAGTATTCATACTGAAATAAGTATTTTCTTATTAGTTGATTCACATGTTCCTGCATTAGATTATCAATAGAATTTTACTACAGTTTCAAAGCACTTAGAAATCAGATAAAAATTGCTTTTTCATGCGTGATCGTAATTGCGCCTTGTTTGTATTGCTGCATAGTTTTGTAAATTTTTTGTTTATTTGTGTGTACTGTACGATGGACGTTCAATTTAACCACAGTTGGATGAAACTGTTTATATTCTCGCTGTGGTTATGCAGAAAAATTTGACTTAGTGTATTTTTGTTATCATTGGCAGTTGGTAAATTTAAAAAATAAGAGTAAACCAACATACCACCGTCGTTTATATCTTCATACCTTCGTGTTTGGTTTATTTGCGTGATTCTGTTCTGTTCGACAAACTGTTCTTATTTTGTCTGCGATGTATTGAAAACTTATATACTTGTTACGATATTTTACTACTTAGTAATTTCTTTTAAACAGTTGTCGGGTTTCCTTTTGTGAATTATATTATTGGCGTAAGCCGTTAAAGGAAACAAATTTGTTGTTTATTTCGTAAATTAATATCAATAGGTAAATTGTGATATTGTAGAGGTTAAATTTTATAACTGTTTAGTAATTGATAAATTCAAGTACCAGTTCGTGAAAAAATGTTTTCTGTAGTCATGATTTGTAAATATTTCAATTTCGTGGCTTTTTTAAATGTTTCATATTTATAGTTACAAATTCTAATTCACGTGTCTATTTGTAAATCCGTTTTGATTTCTTTTGTGACCCATATACCGAGTATACTCTCGTGTAATCTTTGAATTAATAATTTGAGCGATTTTACTTTTTACAAATTTAATTACAAATTTATGAAATCTTAAAATAACCAATTTTGTCATTTTAATTCGAATAAATGTTGGTAAAAATTAATTAATTAAATTTGTTGATGTTGATGTTGATGCATACCAGCATATGGTTGTACTACACGTAAAAAAAATCTTTTTCAAATCAACGTTGATAAATGGATTGAAAAAAGATTTTTTTTTCATTGCAGTACTGTATTTGAATATTTGCAACCCGAACGTGCACGTCAACGAGACGTGTGAAATTCTGTAATACAGTGGAGAATTTATTTGTGACAGACATGTGGAAAGAAAATTTTGGTAATTGACTAATTGTCAGGACTAATTTCTTTGAGGTGGATCTGCTGGGATTGTAAATAAGGTAGATGTCAGGGAAAGTCAAGATCTCTCCTTATGAATTTTCTCCGTAAAATATATGAAGAGCACGCGTGCAAAACAAGTTACAGTAAATCGTCCAGAAATTAATCTGAGACAATAACAAAACATTTACCTGTAAACCTACATTATAATAAATAAAACTATTTGCTCTGCTTATCTCCGCCTTCCACTGTGTCAGCATTATCCGACTGACTCTGGGTCTTACGCATGTTGGATAATCGAGACACTACTTTAAATTTCTTTTAATATAATATTTATGATTGAATTTTTAACCCATCAACATTTATTCACTCCGTATATTTTTTAATTAATTTATTATATTTGTGTGATTGGTGATTCGTGTATTGTAAATTGTTGCGTATGAACTTTATGGATTTTACAGAAACCGTACCGTAGTTATTAAATCAGTGAAAACTGTTGCTTATTAAGAACAAACATATTTTGTTGAATTATAAACAACTTACCTCGTTTGAATTTTGTAAAAAAAATTGTTTAGAACGGTTAACTAGAATTGCATACATTTGTTGTTTATTGTGCTTGTTTGAAATTTTGATTTGGAAATTAACTGGAAGTTATTATACCAATCAGAAAAAGGCTTGATTATGTAATGTATGAAAGAACCGTTATATTTAGATTTTTTTAAAAAAACTTAAGATCTGACAAAGTTGTACAAAAGTTTTGAAATTTTTAAGAAAATTTCCGTTTAGGTAATCTGTAATCACTTTTCAAGAAAAGATTAAAAAATAAATACTTAAAAAAAAATTTATGATTTTTAAAAATTATAAAATTTTTGAAGAGTATTGGATTTAATTTATCACTTAAAAGGTGTTTGCTGCTCGGGTAATAAATGTTGTCGTAACTGTAGCATATTAGAAATGCGATTTATGACATGAAAAGTGACGAGTGAAGTGTGCTTTGTAGTTTACAAATTTGATTTAGAGATAAGATATTTGTTGCTTAGAAACGAAACATTTCTCCGTTCTCTACTGGCAAAAAAAATTTCTGTTACTCTTGAATTTTCGCTTATAAACTTAGTGGATTTTACAGCCAATCTGTCTGTGATAATTTTGTCAATTTTTATTATCTGTCACAGAATTAGGTATTAAATCAGTGAAAACAGGGTGAAAATAATTGCTTTTTATTTGGTAGTTCGAACAAATATATTTTACAGATTTTACAGAATAATGAAAAAAATTTACCTCGTTTGAATTTTGTAAAAATTTGTTTAGAAATGTTAAGTAGAATTGCAATATTTGTTATTTACTGTGCTTAGTTGAAATTTTGATTTATTACATAGTGTATTGGTTGGTATTTTATACTGACCTGAAAAACACGTGATTATGTAATGTTTTAAAGAACAGTTATTCAATTTTCCGAATAGTACAAAATTCCTTAAGCTATGAAAAAGTTCTGTAAAAATTTGGAATTTTTATGAAAATTTCAGTTTAGTGTCGATGTTAATTTTCGCGATTTTTTGTGCCTGGTTGCTTTTTCTGCCCGGCTCAAAAACGTGAAGGTGACATGATTAAATTGTGTTTGAATATCTTGGCTAGATTCAAAGTTTATATTAAATTTCTAATTTTTTAACGCATGTACCGTACAACTCCAAAATGACCACAGATCTAAAATTTGCGTTTTTGTAATTTTTGTGAAATTTCTGTTGAACTGAATACGATATTGGTTTAAAATTTTTAACGTTTAGTTGTTTTTCAAGCTAGTTATTAGTGTGGGCGAGTTAACTATTTTGTTAACAGCTACTGATCGTTTCCTCCGAATTTATATAACAAATTTTTTTTATTAATTTGCAACTAAGATAAAATTTCAACGAAGTAATGTGATTAATTTACGTTAGGTATTTGTGTTACCGTACTGCTTGTGAATTTTTTTTTAAATCACTTATGTACTTCATCCATTTCCAGGAGTCATGGTTCGTGGAAATTTGTAATTTTATTTGCACGCGGGCTGTGAGTTAATGAAATGGAAATTTTATATTTTGAGAATTTGATTTTTTATTTTATTTTTTGGCTTTGATGACGTCATGCGCTTGGAGATAATGACGAAATTTGTGTTCTTTGCGTCATTGTTTTGTTATTACGTTTTGTGAACAAGAATGACGTTTGGCGAGTGACGAGAAATTTATTTAAAGTTCGGAATACACGAGGCTTTATTTCGGAACATCAAAATTCGGGCGTGTTGCGGATTATAAACTTACAACCGCATTTGTGTAACTCAAGACAAACTAAATTACAAAGGTCGCGTTATTTTTATGATAAAATCTTAACTAGCAACAAAAAACCGATTGAAATGTGAGTTTGAAAATTCTTAGTCTTAAATATTTTGTTAAATTTTATCATTTTCTAAATTATTTAGATTT
>JAQIWS010001462.1:0-11344 GCA_034696085.1 Stigmatogaster subterranea | reverse complement strand
TACAAATCACTAAAATCAGTGTTATTTCAAACCAATTTAATTACAATTTTTACTCGAAATATTTGAAATTTTGTTTTCAAAATGTGGAAATTATCCCTTACTTCAAATACAAAATATTAGTACGATAATTGTATGTTAAACTATTTCGATAACTAACAAAAAAAAACAACGTTTGAATAAGTTCCACATGTTACATATATCACCTTTAAAGGTTCATATGGAAATCAAGTGCAATCGAAAAGAGCTCGCAAAAATTAGTCAATTACGTCTTTGAAGACAACGAACAGGAACACAACACGGAGTAATTCTTTTGTTTAACTAGCAGGTGTCGCTTACAGATCGATATCTATTCAGTTTTTCCCGCGTGTAATCAACATGTCAGTCTTTAAAATAGCACATAAAAATTATTTATAATAACAAAAATAATACACGTACGCTAATACTTTATATAGTCTATTATTTATAATTTTGTACAAGCTCACGGAAAAATAAAGAAAAAGTTGTTAAGAAATTACTGGGGCAATTTTAATCTTTTGCAATAAAAGAAACTTCTCTCAGCAATCACCGATTAAAGTTAATGCAGTAATAAAAATGAGTTTTCACACAAATATAATTACAATTTGTACGAGGCACATTTGAAATTGTGTTTGAAATATGGGATTATCCCAAATTATATCGATGTCTAATCGGTAAAAGAAAACCCTGAATGGGGAAAGTAACAGAAAAAGATTATCATGTAAACACTACACGGAAAAATGTATGAAAAATAATGAAATTTACAGTAAAACCCCGGTTAAAACTGTTGTATAATAACACTGATTGACGAAAATAGTTCAATTTTACTTATCAACAGATACAAATTTGACAACAGAATGTAAGAATAATGCAAATTTACGTCTGGCCAGAACAATGGCAAAACTTGAAATGTGAGAAGTAACCAGTCTGTCGTAAGACCGAGTTTGATCTGTACATATTTCAATCACCAATCTAGTCTTTGATTTTAATCAGTTTTTCCTCTAAAATCAATTACTTTACAGGGTTTTTTCAACTAATTAATTTAAATTCAAGGTGAAATTTTGTACTTATAATAAGAGTTTTCTATTTCAATCAAACACTAAGCCAAAAATTCGTCTCACGGAGTAAAATTTTAGCGAAAGTTAAATTTAGTAGACAAATTAAAAGTTCAATTGATGAGGGGTTTGTACGATTCCACGTACAATAATCGTTACTTTAATCCGTTGATTAGCATAGCACAATTACCAAAAAGTCGCTAAAAAGTTTATTGTGGTAATTTTAATTTTTTGCAGTAATCATCGGTTAACATTGAAGCAACCAGTACGCAATACGAAGCACTGAAATGAGAGTACAGATTCATAGAAATGAAGAATTCACTTAAAAAATTTATGACCTAGATATCACTGTTGAGAAAATGCCCAGGTTGCGCAAAATCAAATTTGTTTTCACATTGAAAAAAAAACTACGCATATTTCAGAATTTAGAACTGCAGTATGACAATTCAATGTACGGATTGGAAAAGCACTAAATGTAAGCCATTAAAAACATCCATTGCTAGGAATCTTCAGTGACGTACATTTAGTAACATTTGATTATTCGACAAAATTGGAAGATTGGAATTTAAAAAGATATTCAATCACATATTCCAATTCTGCGTAAAAAGGGCCACTAGCATTAAAATTACGATAACAAACATTAAAAATGTCAATAGCATACAATTTATAATACGTGTACACGAACGAAAAAAATAAAAAGAAAAATTTTCTAAATTTTGTGACATCCCGATTCAAGCACACACATTAAAGCACTCCACAGCATAAGTAAAATACGGAAAAATGGGGAGGATCTAAAAATCATTTTTACGCGATATTTAAGGACAACCCCATCATGGTACTGAAATTCTAAAATGATGATCAACACCAAAAGGCAAAAAAGGAAATTTCATAAGAAAACGGGTATTGTGAAAATACAAAAATCAAAATCTTGTAGAATGGTTTAAATTCTCTCAGTACAATACTTTAGTATTTAGGACAAAATTTTCCACCAAAAATCCTAGTGTCAAGAAAGCTTATTGGATTTTTGGTGTTACAAACGATTACAACCTAAAATTAACACGTATAGCAATTTTGCACAAATCAACCGAATGTAAAAAGAACTTGAAATGTATGAAAATTATTATACCGGTCGAAGTACAAATTATCCTTACAGTCGTTGTACCACATAATAACAATATGTTCCAAAATACCATACACAGACGACAGGTACATCCTGTAGTACAGTATTAAGCTAGGCCCGTAGTCCAGACTGTTCGCGCAGGGACGACGTTTTCAAATCTAGCAAAGAATCACATGATCTCGTGCATGATCTCTTGCTAACCACGTGAAGTTATACACTGTAAAAATTATTGGCACTGTCCGCCATCTATCGACAAAAATAGTAAATCAAATATTAATCTTTGAGTTTGCTTTGCAAACCTGTTTTTTTGTTAAAATCTGCTCTTATGTAAAGGGTTACGCTGTATTTTACGAATAACTGGAATATTTTATTAGTTTCAGAAAAAATTTTAATGTTTAATTCATACTGTACCATCAAAATGTAGGCCAAAAATATCCACAACTAGGAATTCTCAGTGACTCACAATAAGTAACCAATTAGACAAAATGGGAAGATTGGGATTTAAAAAAATATTCAACCATATTTTTCAATTTTGCATAAAACGGCCGTTAACATTAAAATTACAATACCAAATATTAAAAATGTCCTTATGAAACAATTTGCAAGTGTAGATGAATGTTTCGTTTAAAATACTGATTCCTACACACACATTTCAGCATACTTTACAATTTAAATTAAAAAATTTAAATTTGCGTTTACGGTAGCATAAATAAATTAACAAATAGTGTAGATTACTTAATGAATTGCAAACGCATTTAACAAATTGTGGTTAACTATTCAACATCTGTTCAAACTACCACATCAGTTGTAACTTTACTGATGATAATGATAAATATTTGTGTAGTTTACGCAACATAAACATTTCAAATTGAAAATTAATTACGGTACAGAAAAAGATTGTTACTCAAGAACGGATTTATAAAATTGTTGTTATAATTATCAACATCAGCTCTAACCAAACTAATCACTTGAAAATTAGAATTATTTTAAGTTCGTTATAAATTGTTAAATAATTATTTTCTTGTTTTAATTTCCGCTATTGTGCTCTTGACAATTATTACAAATATCGTGCGAATACAACAACTACGTCTAAAATGTAGGATAATCACTAAATCTTTATGCAGTTTGAACGTTTTCGTAACCAAAAATTACACAACCTTGAACACCCTAGGAAATACTGCACTTAGTCACTATACAACACTGATTGAAAAGAATCTTAATGATAAATTCCACAGTGAATTAAAATAATTAACTAATTCGACAAAATTGTTAGATTCGATTTTAAACGAAAATATCACAATCAAGTCTTCCAATTCTGTGTTTAAAAAAAAGTCGTTAACAGTAAGATTGCAGCACCAAATATTAAAAATGTCAAAGAAAAACAATTTGCAACAAGTTTTCGCGAGCGAAGAAAATTGCAGAAAATTTCCAAAATTTTCTGTAACTACTTAATCTATACTCCAGGAACGGTTTACAACCTTAGAAACATTAAATTTGCGTAACAAAACTACACGTCAACTCTTTACGGACAATATACATCAAGATTGCTAGAATTACGTTAATACAAATTAGTCACATTTTACAAATAGCTGACTTATTATCTCAGGATTTCGACAACAGCCATAAACAAATTTATTAAGCAAAGTTTTTTCAAGTCGATTGCTAACTAAACTTTAAGCTCTAATATTCTCTGTCTTTAAATAAAAAAATATTAATAATAACTTTTCAGTTGCAAGGTAGTAGTAATTGACGACGAACGGCTAGACAACCGTGTTAAAACACCGAATTTACCAGTTTAAAATAAAAAGGCAATGACTTCGTTAACACATAAATAAGTGAAAATATCCACAATGCATAAAACCAAATTTGCAGAAGCAAAATTTAAAAAATAGTTGTAGATTAAGGCAAGATTTAATATACGGAAATCGTCTGAAAATGAAGAATTACAACTGCAGAATAAATGAGAGAATGAAAATATAGGAATCATTACAAAAGTCCGTTCGCATATAAATTATCCTACTTTACTCCACCTAAACCTTCACTCTTTGCTCTTAAAAATTATTATAAGTCATTGTGACTACAAGAACTACGCCAAAAATATAGAATGTTCATTAAATCTTTATACATTTTGAAGATTTTCTGTCTGTACAATACTGAAAGAACACTTATTGAAAAAATCTTAAGAGGAATTGATATTATAAATTATACCACGATGCAAGAAGAATTAGTTGCACAAATTTCCCTTAATAACAATCTTGACAAATTTGAGATTCGAAATTTAAAAAATTATTAAATCAAATTTTCAATTCCCGTAAGAAAGTTTTTAACGTTAAAATTATAATGCCAAATATTAAAATTGTCGATATAAAACAATTTGCAATAAGTGTACAGTACATGAAGCAAAGTGTAGAATAATTCTGTAAATTTCATGTAAAAATTTAGCAAAATTGTTTTCCATTCATTCTTACAACACACATCTTACACCTCATAAAATTAAATTTGTTTATCAAAACAACTAGAAGTCAGCTGAAGGCGCACACGGCTGGAAATGGATTGTAAACGCGTTTAACAAATTGTAGTTAATACTCAACATTAGCAAATCAAAAGTTTCTTAAACATAAAATTGTCTTTTATAAATATTATCATATCATTAAAGAATCACACAAATATTTTCAAGTAAAATTCTAACAGAATAAAAAATTAGTTTTCATTCTATTAAATAAAATTTTTTTTGCTTTTAGAGCACGCTCGAACTGAAATCAATTCTCCTTCACGATTACCGTGTTGAACATACTCTTACATCACGCTGCACACTGTTCTTCGTAAATTCAAACAAATTACCATCCACCGCCAATTTCGTGTTAAAATTTTGTTGTAGTATTATTATTTAAAAAATATTCATATTTCAAATAATAAAATTGCTTTTATGAATGCACTCAGGCAAAATTAAAAATTGCAATTATAAATCTCGTTGAGGGTTGCACTGTAATCTACGCAAAATTTGAGATAACGTATAGTTTTAAAAACGAGCAAATACTATTTTGTTTGCTATACTGAGCTTGAATTAATATTCACTATACAAATATTCTAGATCTAGATTTACTAGAAAAATCTGCAAAGTCGGCAATTAAAATTACCACAGTACCACTATAAAAGAGCTAACATTTCGTTACTTCTCACAGCAGCAGGAGAAAATCAAATTTCCAGATATACAGTTGCGACGGTTGTAGTAATAGCAATACATAAATATATGTCAATTAGTTGGAAAATAATCCAACGCTTCCAGTAAAAACGGAATACATTTTAAACGAGTTGTAATAGATATGAATATTTCGAACGTGTCCTTTTTTTGGTGTTTAACTCAAACCATCAAAATCTAGGCCAAACATATCCACACCTAGGAATCCTTAGTGACTTACAATGAGCAACCAATTAGACAAAATTGGAATACTGTACTGGGATTTAAAAAATATTCAACCACATTTTCCAGTTTTGCGTAAAACGGTCATTAAAATTAAAATTATAATACCATATATTAAAAATGTTCTTATAAAACAATTTGTAATAATTAGTGCGAACGAATAACATTCATTTTTCAAAAATAAAATTGCTTTTTTTTCTTTCAGAGTATGCTCTTAAGAATATACTCCGGTAAAATTAAGAATTAAAAATGTAAACCATGTCGAGGGTTACAGAACATTCCTCACATAATTATTTAGATTAAAACGTCCTGTACATAAATCGGGAGGCCTAACGCCTCCTTGATCCCTTTGCCGATACTTAGCATCTATGAGTACTTGTACACATTTGATACGGAAATCTTAAGAAGTAGAGAAATATCAAAATTGGAAAAATACGGTAGTGTTTACTATTTATCGTTCCATTTGGCACCATGGGTAAATTTCGACTAGTAATTTCTTAGAATTTCGACAACAACAAAAAATTTATTAAGAAAAATTTCAGGTCATTGCCAATAAAACTATTAACCTTTAATATTCTCTTCCTTTAAATTTTAGTGTAAAGTGTACCTAGTGTTAAATACTAAAGTTTGATACACGTGTCGAAATGTAATATTTGTTATTACAGCACAATGAATTAGACATCCACGGAAATTTTAACACTACAAATTAGTCAGTAGTTAAAATTACCACAGCCATGCCATGTTCATGTTACGTGATGGTCTGTAATGCATTCACTTACTGGTATTAAAAAAATTACTTTCTTTTGCTCAAACAAATATTCTCAAGAATTATCACTAAAAATTCCAGAAAAAACTACGGTAATTTCTTATCTAAAACCACTCAGTATTACCACAGAAAAATGGTTAAAATGAATGTAACCAAAATTAAACAGGATGTCAGCTTCAAAAACTTTAAACTTTAATCTCAGTGGAGCTTGTACGAGATCAAAAATTTACTTTGCAAGCAGCATTGAGTACAAAATTATACCATGACAATTCCCTCTCTTCCCCCAAGTGTATCCTTCACTTGAACCATTTTTTCCAGATCACGATTACAATAATTACCGGTACAGAATGTATAATTATTATAAAAACTATTACATTATCATTGCTTTAAAATAATTATACTTTCCAACAAGTTTCTCCAATTTTCAAGCCACAGAGCAAAAAAAATGTGCGAACTACATTACGTTCGCAGTACTACAACCAGTAAAACATGAAACGGGTTAAGTTACCGGGAAAAATAATAGCCAGCTGTTAAAAATATTCGAAACGCTACGCGAAAGTTTTTTAGTCACTAAATAAATTTATCGCATGTTGCAATGATTAATTACCGGCAATTTTTAATGTGGTATCCAAATGGTGTTGAAATTTTCGACAAATGAACATAAAGACGGGTTTAATCAAAATGGAATGATCAAAATCCTGTAATTAGTTTAAATTATTTTAGTACTTTAGTACTTAGAACAAAAATTGTCCACCAAAAATCCTGATGTAAGGAAATTTCTTCTCATAATAGAAATTTTTGGTGGAAATCACAATTGTATTTGCGGTGTCACAAATAATTACAATTTAAAATTTATGCAGTACATGAACAGGAATTTTGCACAAATCAACCGAATATAACAAGAATTTGAAATATCAAAATTGTGTTAGTCGAAGTACAAAATATCGGTTCAGTAGTTGCATATCACAGTATTTTTACAATTTTAAAATATTCACTATCTAGGAATCCTCAATGAGAGCTTCAACATCAATGACGGATAGATATTCAATTACATTTTACAATTCTGAGTAAAAAGGCTATTTACAATAAAATAACAATACCAAATACCGTATTAAAAATGTCGATAAAAACAATTTGCAATAAGTTGTACGCGAACGTAGAAAATAAAATTTTTTTTTTCTAGATTTCAAGTAACTGAATCACGCACACACGTTAAAGCAAACTTTATAATTAATTTGCTGTACAAGTTGAACTTCTTTAATTTAAGTTGTAAAATCTTTAGCAATATGAGTACCCAGGGTTACGGTTTTAAATTAAATATATTTAATATTTATGTTCGTTTACGCAATAACAAAATTTTCCAATTTCCGAATTACCGTAAACTTTAAATTTCAGCTGTTGACATCTTACATCAATTTTTTCTCCATTCCAAATTTGTGTAAAATATCAACAAATCAAAATTAGAGTTCGATACTTAATTAACGTAACTTTTTCTGTTGCAGTATCAGCGAACGTTTACCACATGGACAAACTAATATTTGCTACGGAGTACTACGTATAACTTTACAAATACAATTTTGAATTCAATCAGATCAGTGCTGACAGTTGATGTAAACCACTACTGATTAATTTAAATTCAAGGTGAAATTTTCAAAAATAAGTACAATGCTGTACTGATAATAAGAGTTTTCGATTTTAATCAAACATTAATCCAATGATCGGTAAAAAGTACGGAGTAAAATTTTAGCGAAAGTTAAATTTTAGACAAATTAAAAGTTCATTTGATGTGGCGTTTGTACGATTCCACGTACAATAATTGGTATTTTAATCCGTTGATTAGCGTGGCTGTGGTAATTTTAATTTTTTGCACTAAAAAAATAACGTTTCCCAGCAATCATCGGTTAACATTAAAGCAACCAGTTCGCAACACGAAGCACTGAAATGAGAGTACAGATTCATAGAAATGAAGAATTCACTTTAAAAATTGATGACCTAGTTATCACTGTTGAGAAAACACCCAGATTGCGCAAAATCAAATTTGTTTTCACAATGACAGCATCTTTGAAAAAGAACTACACACGGCCAACCGATTGTTAAACTGGATAATTACGCATATTTCAGAATTCAGAACTGCAGTGTGACAATTCAATGTACAGATTGCAAAAGCATTAAATGTAAGTCATTAAAAATATCCATTGCTAGGAATCCTCAGTGACTTACATTTTGTATCAATTGATTATTCGACAAAATTGGAAGATTGGAATTTAAGAAGATATTCAATCACATTTTCCAATTCTGCGTAAAAAGGGCCACTAGCATTAAAATTACGATACCAAACATTAAAAATACCAATAGCGTACAATTTTATAATAAGTGTACACGAATGAAGAAAATAAAGAAAAATTTTCTAAATTTTGTGAAATTCCGATTCAAGCACACACAGCACCCCACAGCATAAGTAAAATACGGAAAAAAGGAAGGATCTAAAAATATTTTTTTGGATATTTAAGGACAACCCCACATGGTACTGAAATTCTAAAATGATGATCAACACCAAAAGGAAAATAAGGAATTTTCCAAAAAAAACGGATGTTGTGAAAATACAAAAATCAAAAGTCTTGTACAATAGTTTAAATTATTTCACTACAGTATTTTAGTATTTAGAACAAAATTTTCCACCAAAAATCCTAATGTGAAGAAAGTTTATCACAATTGCATTTTTTTTGTTACAAACGATTACAACCTAAAATTAACACGATAGTAATTTTGCACAAATCAACCGAATGTACAAAAAGAACTTGATATGTATGAAAATTATTATATCAGTCGAAGTACAAATTATCAGTACAGTACAGTACAGTACAGTAAATCCATGGCCGTGAAAGAGCGACGTGGCGCCAAGAGATTAAACAGTAGACTGTAGCTGCACTTATCCCATTATAAAACATCAATCTAATTTTCACCACACGCTCTTTAAAATTATTTCAAATCTTTCGTGAATACTATGCAAAAAACTACATTTAGAATGTAGGATGTTCAATAAATATTTGGGCAATTTGAATTATTTTGTAACCGAAGATTACACAAACATCGTGAACACCCTGTGAAATGCTGTTTTTAGTCACTGTATAACATTGAAAACAATTTTAAAGAGAAGTCATTTTTTTAAATATTATGATGTTATCTTAAAGTAAAACAAAAAATAACCTAGAGTTAAGCACGGGTTAGGATTTAACAAATATTCAGTGTAGTTTCCTAATTCTATGTAAGATAAGTTATTAACATCAATATTATAATAGCAAAAATTAGAAAAATTCGATGGAACACAATTTGCCAACCAAATGTACACGATTGAAAAGGCAAAAGAAAAAATTTCTCTAAATTTCGTGTAACACTTCGAGAAATTGATTTCTGCACAATTCTTATTAAAGCACATGATACAACTATAGAAATTAAATTTATACAAGACACTGACCACTTATATTACGGCAGTAACAGATTGAAAACGCGACCGCAGCGAAATACTAGCTCACACGGTATAAAATTTTCTAAAACATAAAATTGTCGTTTAAAATATTTTAACACACAAATAATTTTTTTCAAGAAAAATTCTAACAAAACTAGCAGAATAAAAAAGTTTGTTTTCATTCTACTTCCATGTTAACATTGTTCGTGTTCTACACCACGTTCGAACTAAAATCAACGCTTTCTCACATTTTTTGTGTTAAACTTACCCTCGTATTTCACTGCAGATTTTTCTCTGTGCAGTAAATTCACAAAAATCACCATCAATTGCCGAAATCATGTTGAAATCCTTACATTAAGCTAGTTCCGTAGTCCAGACTGTGCATGCAGGGGTGACATTTTAGAATCTGGCAAAGAATCACGTGATCTCATCCTAATCACGTGAAGTTCTATACTGTAAAAATTGTTGGCACTGTCCGCCATCTATTGACAAAAATAATAAATTAAATATTAATCTTTGAGTTTGACCTGCAAACCTGTTTTTCTGTTAAAAATCTGTTCTTAATTAACACTATACTCGTCGTAGAATAACTAAAGTATTTAATTATTTCTATAAATACTCGTTGCAATAAAATTTACTCTCAAACAAATTACAAATAAGCGTATTTTCCAGTTTTGCATAAAACGGTCATTTTAACATTAAAATTACAATACCGTATATTAAAAATGTTGTTATAAAACAATTTGTAATAATTTGTGTGCACGAAGGAACCCTGATTCGTGCACACTCACATTTAAGCACACTTCACATCTTAAATAAAAGCAATTACAGCATCTGCGTTAAGGTTTACAGACACACGCTAATATAAATTAATGAACAAATATAGTAACTTGCTGAATTTATCAGTGATTAATTGAAAACGCACTTAACAAATTGTGTAAAAATATCCAACATCAGCTCACGCCATGAAAATCAGCTGAAATTAATGTGTCATAGTAGTTACAGCTTTATAGATGATTACATTTAATTGTAACGGTGGACTACCATCCCGAAAAGCTTAAAATTGAGAAGCAGACGATTTTTACAAGATTACGTCATTAAGACGCTATTAATTCATAATCGGCTTACATATTTCACCGATAGATGGCGCTAATGATTTTACCCGCGAGTTCAAATGGAATAATCTCCTGCAAGGTATAAAACTACCTGCGAAGCACATTTCCAGTAGTCTTCATTAAAATTAATCCAGTTAACAGTTATAAATTCTACTACAAAGGAAATTTATTGTGAGACTCCATGCGTCGTTCAGACTGAATCTGAACTACGCCTCCAATTAGTAACGCTTCTCCGTGCTACATTTTCTCCAAATCTGCATATTCTTCAAGAATTGGAACGTGGATTCTACTTCAATCCACCCAGTTGTACCACAGAGGACGGGAGACTAACAATTATCCATCGGGATAATCAACTGGACTTCACGATAAGACGTTTTCTCAAGTTA
>JAQIWS010001461.1:0-11365 GCA_034696085.1 Stigmatogaster subterranea | reverse complement strand
TATATATACGTGAGGTTCTTTTTTGTTTACGCGGAACTGTGGTTGTGTTGGAAAACGGGGCAAAGATTAGTAGTGATAGTGCGTTTTTTATTAGATGTTAGTCTATACACAGTTTTGTGATGTGTCAGGCGCTTGTGATAAGAAGCAGAGCTAGCGATGAATCATTCATCGCGCAGTTTTTACTCAGCCACTTATATCTCAACTTCATCTATCCTTCCCTCTCTCTCTCTTTCTGGTTTATACCCCCGACTCGCTGTTTCTTTTATTCTCACGTTCTCCGCTAGGTATATGGATTTTTGTCAATCTCTGGAAGACATTCCTTTGCTTTCAAAAGACTTTTTGAAGTTTTCTCTCTGAAGAGTGAAACTGCAGGAGATTTCTATTTTTTTTTTTTTTTTTTTTGTATTTTTACCTCTTTTATTTGTTTTTTTGTTTATTAATCACTTTTATCGCACGCTTAGGTTTTCTTTTTGCTCCTTTTTTTTTGTTGTTATTTTATTTTTTTTGTTTTTTTTTGTTATTTTTTTTTTTTTTAAACTTACAGTAAAAATATGTCAGCGTTTGTCAGTTTGAGTTTGTTTCTCTCGAGAATTAGAATTTTTATTTTAAGTTAATATTTAACGTACAAATAATTTTTTTTTGTATTTAGGGTTTTGTTTTCACGGATCGTGTCATCTTTTGTCTGGCGTAGCAACGAGCACGTGACTTACGGGTTTAATTAGTGATCTAATTGAAAATAATGGTCCATTGTATTCTAAATTTTTCTTTTCCTTTTTTTTTTTTCGTTTTTCTTTGTAATTTTTCTTTGATACTGTACTATTTAGTTTCTCGTCTCGAATGAAAAATGAAACCGGCTGTGTTAATTAGAAATTCAGGAATGTTCAAGCTTGTAGTTCTTGTGTAAAGTAGTTTAGTCGCGCATTACTGTGATTATTTTTATTATTATTATTACTACTACTACTTACTTCACATCTTTATTATTCTTTGAAAATTGAGTTTAAGTTTTGGACCGCGAGGGTTAGACGCGAGTACTTGTGGGTCTTGTGGGATTTTTAAAAGTGCTGGCGCCTATTTCGGATGCATTTCGCTGAAACATTGTCTTAAAAGTAAAGAATGGGAGATAAGACAAGATGAAGTAGAGTAGTCTTAACTTCCAATAAAGACGAAGAGTGCAATTTTGCACCGAGTAATTTTGCTGTATTGGAATGATAAGAACTCTCTTTCTTTCTCTTTAGCTGATATAACCTCCACCGAGTCCGCAAGCTGTTTTCGAACACTTTGTATAACGAGATAGTTGGCGTTTCGTGAGAACGAGCAATAAGTTTTGAATATTTTTTAATAAATTTTTTTTTTTTAATATTTTTTTTTTTGGTGGGTAAAGTGATTTGTAGTTTTACAGCGGTTTCGCGAATGTGGTTTTTTGTTTATTTGTTTTTAGGTTTTTGGTCGGTTAAGCGCGTGATCGTTTTGGATTATAAATAACTGTTTTATCTGTTTTAAGCAATGATTGTGTTTTTAAATTTTTATTTTATTTTGTTTTGAATTTCCTTTTTTTTTTTTTACGATGTGGTTGTTGTTAATCATTTCAGGGCTGACGGGGTTGAAACTTGCTCTGCCTCATAATGCCCTACTCTAGTACCATGGAGGCGAATAACGGCACTAAATCTGGGGACACGACCAAAGGCGGATCCGTAACCAATAATGTCGTCGTTGCTGGGACCAGTGTCGGTGTCATCAGGGCGAAAAGGATTGGAGCCAAACGCGCGAGTGTCGCCGGGTGTGGTGGCAAGAATAACGCAGGTGCTGCGACCTTAAAAGTGACGCCGCAATCATCAAATAACAGTAATCCAAACCAAAAGGCGTCGTCAACCGCTGGAAAAGGCGAAAACAGCCAGGATTGTAAAGAATTGAGTTCTTCCAAGAAAAAGAGCGTCGCTGACAAGTCTAAGAAACAAAGTGCGAGTGAGTGTAAAGGATCCGCGGAGAATAAAACGGGGAACAACAACAACAACGGTGGAGCGGATAAGTCGTCCGTTATTGGAAAAGAGACGAGGAAAGGAAAAAATTGGAATAAAAGCGCGGAGGTGTCCGCGTCGTCCACTCAGCAAACGTCTTCCTTTAAAATGACTGGCGGCAAGAAGAAGGAGGAGAGTTCGACGAGTAAAAAGAAGGGGAATAACAACAGCGGGAGCAATTGGGAGTCAAGCAGTTGTGTAAAGGCGAAGAATAGAGCGGCCTCGAGCAAGACAGGGACGAAAAAAGAATGTAAAGAGCGAAGTTGCAAACAGAGGACGGATCGTCAGAGCGTCGATAACTGGCAACGAGGCAAAGTGAACAAGAGCAGCAGCAAAAACAGAAAGCAGTTAGCGGCGAAGAAGGCTCTGAAAGCGTTGAAAAGCATGTTTGGTTTTTGGAAGGGGCCTCGGCTGAGGCGAATGGCGAGTCTTAATGCGCAGGCGAAAGTGCATATTTTGTATGAAAATGAGGCGCGGAGTTTGTGCTCGGATAGTGACACCAACGACAAAGACGCGAGTGCGAAAGAGACTTCTTCGTCGAAGAAAGGCAACGCGACGACAAAAGCTGGGGAGAAGAGTAGTGGCGGAGGGAAAAGAGGATTGGAACTGGCGGAGAGTGAGAGCGGGGGCGGGAAGAAACGATGTAAAGTGGACACGACTGTGGTGAGAGAAGTGATCACGTGCAGACGAATGGCTAGCCTCAACGCCCAGGCGATTTTAGCTGCGAGTTATTCTCCCGATAGACCTCGAAAGCAAGTGAAGGTGGAAACGGAGAGTAAGAAGAACGCGGAGTCGAACGCTTGTTCGGGAGTGGTTGCGGAGAGTAAGAGTGGGAGTAAGAAATTGGGCGGGAAAAGCGCGTCGAACAAAGAGGTGACTGTGAAGAAATGCAAGAAGAAGAAGAAGAAAAAAAAAAGTGCTGTCGTGCCTGCGAAGCAACTATTAAAAAGCAAACAGGTGCAGCAGCAACGCCAGGTGGAAAAAAAGAAACAACAAGATGTTAACGTCAAGGACACGGGAAACGCGTTGGACGTGAAGAGCGAGAAGGAAAGGATGGAGAAATTGGAGGACACGGAAGTGACCATCACCGGCGTTTACATCAACCCGAACGCGAGTATTTGCATATCGCGAGTTCACACTTACAAGCAGAGTCAAACTTTTTCCCCACCGCCGTCTCCTCCGCCCAGTCAGGGACAAACTACGTCGGTGCACCTGGCCGGGACTCCACATCTGGTCACCGGCGGCGTTTTGCATTCGGCCACTCATCTGCCGACGGGGATTTATTCTTTCGCCAATTCCGTCATGTCGTCATCGAGTTCGCAGACTTACCCCCTGAACGGGATCGGCAATCACTTGGGTAGTTTACCGGTGGTGAATTTGGCGTTGCCTAGATACGGAAATACCTTTACCGTTCCTCATTACGGTCATTCTGGGCCAATCACTTACACTACGCATGGTGAGTTGAATTTATTTTCCACGCTTGAAAAATAAATTTTTTTTGTTGGGTGGGTTATTATATTCGGGGGTGAATTTTATTATATTCTTTCTCTATCTCGATGCGTAGGTTATTATCAACCAGCAGGTCCTCTCATTCAAACCATTACAGATCCTTGCCTTATCCACAAACCTGTTCCATATCACCCGCATTTGCAGCAAACCCCCCCAGCAATCTACCCCCAAGAACAGTGCCACCCCACACCTCCTCAGGGAGTCCAGTATTCTTCTCACGATCAGTGCCCTCCTCACCCGACGCCGCCGTATTCGGCTCAGCCGTGCCCTCAGACCGAGTGCGCCGCTGTGCAACCGGTGCCGCCTTCAACGGGACATTTCTCGCAGGACCGATGCCACTCGCACCCGTCGCCTCAAGAAGGATTCTTCCCCGAACACTGTCCCGCTGAAGACGGTGGCGCGCAACCCTTCCAGCACATGCAACAGCAGTATCAAGCGTCGGCATCGACCTTCAAAGCGCAAGTGTCCCCGCAATATCCCGCGGATTGCAAGCAGTTGTTGTCTCGATCGTCGGCTCCCACGTTACACATTCAGCCTAAAGCGGAACGGTTGGCCGACGACGTCGACGAGACGACGCGGGACCAAGATCTCCCCCCGGTTCTTACGCCCATCAAATCGTTGTGCACAAACATTAAGGAAATACCCAACAAGAAATGCCGGATTTCCAGCGCGATGGCACCGTTTACGAAAGACGAATTGGAGAACGATTCGGGTGAGAAGAAGAAGAAGAAGGGAGAAGGAGAGAAGAAAACGTCGCAGGAGGAGGGTGGGAGTGCGAGTGTGAGAAAGAAGAAGAATCAACGGGAGAGGAACAGAAGCAGTAACCTAGTTGCGAAGGTTTATTGTCGCCGTCGACTGCGTCATGACGTGAGCAGTCTGCTGCAGCAAAAGCCCGACCGTTTCCCCCGCGAAAATGGCAGCGGTCGCGTCAAGTTACTGCGTAGTGACGTCAGGACGTTGAAGCAACGGCGGGTGGACTCTTCTTCTGCTCAGAGCGCGAGACGCGAGTGTATAAGAAAAGCGCGAGCTCTGTTGCAGAGGAGTCACGGTCCCGTGCTGAGGGTTCGATGTCCGAATAAAAACAACGCGGAGTTATCGAAGAAAGTGGAGATTAAGATGGTCGTTAAGGAAAATTTGAGATCGCGCGATGAACATCAACCGACGCCACGGGGAGCACGTGGACCTGTGGTTAATGGCGGCAAAGGAGATAAGTTGTCTTTGGCCGCGCAGACTTGTGTGCCGTCGTATCTTCGTCCGGTGGTCAAATTGAAGATGTTGAAACGAACTCCCCGCTACTCGAACGGGTGGACGTGGGAAGGCGAGGGTGTTCGTCAAGCCATACAATTTCACGTGAGTTTTTTTTTTTTTTGGTCATGATAAAAAGATGAAAGTTCCAAGAAAATAAGAAGAAATTAAAAAAAAAATTGATTATTGATTGGTGATTTGTAACTTGAATTTTGCACCGGTTTAGAATGACGATCCACCTGTAATGAGGAAATGTTATCCTGCAATGCGTCATATCGAGGGAGATGTAATTCGTGCCCGAGACTGCGTTTTATTAAAATCTGGACCTCGGAAAAATGATTTACCATTTGTAGCCAAGATTGCTGCACTGTGGGAGAATCCTGATGACGGTAAAACGAAAATAAAATTTAATTGCCTAGAAGAAGAAAAAATTTTTTTTCTTGGTTTTATAATCAAGTTCCATCAATCTAATTTGTTTTGTTTTCGTTTTCTGCGGTGGTAATTAGGTGAGATGATGCTGAGTCTGTTGTGGTACTATCGACCTGAACACACCGAATTGGGTCGAAAGCCTTACCACATGGAGGATGAAATCTTCGCATCCAAACACAAGGACATCAACAGTGTGGCTTGCATTGAAGACAAGTGTTACGTGCTCACCTTCAATGAGTATTGCAGGTGAGAAATTGCGAAACCTCAAATTTTTTTTAGGGGTGAAAGAATGTGGTTTTTATCTTTTCCTTTTAAATTCAGGTACCGTCGACGCGTTCGGTTGTTAGAAGAAAGCGTTCGTATCAAGTCGTCGGTTGTTCCTGACCCCGAAGAAGGATATTTGCGTAAAGATCGCCAACCATTGGGTTGCGTTGCACCGGAGATGGTGTTTTTTTGTCGCAAAGTGTACGATTTTCGTCAGAAGCGGATCTTAAAGAATCCATCTTGAGAAAAAGATGATGTGCTTCAGCTGTGGTTTTTGGTTGGCGGATAAAAGTGGAAACCAAGAAAGAAGGAAAAATTTTTTTGAGGAAAGAAAAAAAAGGAATTGAAAACTGATCTATAAAAACATCCCACAGTGATTTTTGCCTTAAGAAAATAACGCAAGGCTTGTGGAGTGATGTGTGTGTGCGTGAGTGTTGGTGGCTTTTTCGGCAAATTCTTCGCTTAAAACACAGTGGCTTGGATTTTTTGGAGTAAATTGCAGTGGTCGTGGTTATATGAAAAAGTAAATGTGAAAAGGAAAATAGCCAGACGAGAGATTTTTTACCTCCAGATGACATGGAGATGAATTTTGTCAGGGTAGATTCCAATTTGTTGCCTTTGCGTGCCAACTGAGAAGTTATTTTATTTTATCGTTGTGTAAAATTTACACGTAGGAATTTTTTTGGTCGGGTTTGTGAATGATGACTAGAAAAAATTTGATTTTGGTTTTGTTCTAGTTTTGTTACCTTTTTTTGTTAAATGAATATTTTTTACTTTTAGAAAATTAGAAATATTTTTTATTTTGTAGTTTTATGTGAAGTAATTAATTTTTCGCGAAATTTTTTATTTTAAGAAAATTTCTAACGAATTGTGTGACCTAAAAATTTCACGTTCTTCCATTAGTTGTTTTTTAAAAACAAAAACTAAAATTTTCTTTTTTCCCCCTTTTAAAAAATCATGTTAATAACTTTTTTTTTAATCCTTTATAATTTATTATACAGTAATTATTCTTATTGTTTGTCGCTTAAAATTGAATGAATTGAAAAACTTAATTTTGTTTTTTGAGGTGGTTTAGATAACATTGTGAACTAGGAAATGTTTCTACCGCTCTTTAGGAATTTTCCGTTCCTTTTGTTTTTCTTAGGTGTTTGCCTCGCTCTCGCCTTATCTTGTTCGTAACGAAAAAAACAAAAACAAAAGCAAAAGCTTTTTAAACAGAAACAAAAACCATACAACCCGCTGTGATGTGATTTGAAATTGATGTTTGTAAGCGTAGAGATTAGCAACTTCTATATTTTGTGCGACTTTTTCCTTTTGCTAAATTATCCAGACGTTTAGTCTGGCGTTGTTTGGCACAAAGAAAAATCATCATTTTCTTCTCTTACATCAATTCTTTCCTCTCAACTCTCTCTCATTCTCTTACTCCTCCTTTCTCGCTTTTGAGGACTGCAAATCAAGAGACGAAATATTTATTATGTACTGTGTACAATAACGTGCGTGCATTTTGATTTAAAAACGAGAGAAAAGATATTATAAATTTGTTCCCAGATTAGAGGGGCTAAATGACGTGTGGATAAGATGATTTTTTTGTTTCTTTTCTTTTCTTTTGAAAGACGGGAACAATAATTTCACTAAAAACGAGAACAAAAAACCGAGTGAAAATAAAACTAAAAACACCAGTATTAGATTTTAAATTAAATTTCTCCTTTGGTCACATGTGAATGTAGGATAAAACTTGTACGTTTTCTTGTGCTTTGTAACGATTTGTAAGCGGCTTTATTTTCTTTCTTCCATGTGATTAGAGAAAAGAAATGATAAATGGTCAGTGAATATGGATTTAAAGTTGGCGTGGAGTAGGATTACGATCAAAATTGTAAACACGCGAATTATGAATTTTTTGTGTTCTTAAAAAAAAATTGATTTCAAATTTAATTCCAAGTTTTTAAATGTTAGAATTTTTTTTTTCATTACTGTTAATAGTAAAAAGAGATAGATAATTTATTTTTTAATTATTCAATTTATTAAATCTACTAAGTGAAAGAACAAATAATAAATTAAGTGATGTTATTTTTTCCAGATTAATGTTTACTTTTGGGGTTTTTGAAGTCTCATTTAATGAGCTGGTCGATTTTGTGATGGGGGAAGAAAAAAAATCATGATTGAGAAGTAAAGTAAAGTAAATTTTTAAATTAAGTTCTTCCAGAAGAATAGAATAATAATATAATTACAAAAGAGATATTTTGATAGATACAGTAGATGAAATTATCCTTATTTACGATGATTTTTACTCTTTACGGTTTTATCAACACGTGCATATCAATGAGTTCGGTGTGTGAGATTATAAATAGATGTTGAAATAACTTAACGGGTAGATGTAACCAAATTTTTGTTTAATTTTGTTTTCGTACGTCACTTGAATTTAGATAATTATATAAATAGCGCACGAATCTAATTATAATTGCTTTATTTGCACTTTGTAATTAGTGATTATTTTCAGAGTTAAAGTTTATGGTAGAGGATAAATGAATTTCGGGCGGGAAAAAATATTTGTAGAATGTGTGAGGTGTGTAGTTCCAAATGAAAACGTAAGAAGAGAAAAGGTAGTTCATTTTAATGTGACATTTCTATTTGGCCTGGTCCTTGTGGGTAGTTTTACCAATTTTAAGCCATGTCTATGTGCCTACAAATTCTAGAACAAAACTGTTTTTTCGCATTGGGTTTGTATTTATTGTGTAACGTTGCAAAGACAAATGACTGATATCTTAAAAAAAATACAAAAATTGGTTCCGTGTTTGTTGATATGAATGTGTGTGACGTTATTTGCTTTTACAGTACAGGAGAAAAAAAAATAATTAAGAGAAAAAAATTCTTTAAGTAATATAGAGTAAATTTTTTGCTTGGGTTGAATTTACTTGATGTACATTTTAAAATGAATGATTGTATATGAAGTCGATGAATAGAATGTGTGTTGGTGTTGACGATGACGAGGATGATAATACTGACATCTTTCCTCAACCCCCTCCCCCTTCCTATTCTATAATGACTAAAAAAAAAGTGAGTTAATGAATCGATTTTTTTTTTCTTTTAAATTTTATTTTACGGCGTGCTTCTAAACTCTAAAAGTTTGTTTGCGCGACTGATGGTTCAAATTAATCAATGTCGCCAAGCGACGGTGAAATATCCACAACAAAACGAAATCGACCGTTGTCTGCGGATGTTTGCGGTTAAAGTTTTGGACGAATAGCGTTAAAGACGTATCCTTTGAAGCGGTTTCTAGTTACTAATTTTTTGCAGCAAGTGTCACAGAATTAGTATGTCTTCAAACAACGCTAATTCCGAAGCTGTTCAAGAGTTTGCTCGAGGGAACATACACTTCGCGTTTGGACTTTTCAAGGTGCGTCATGGAAAGGTACAGTAGTGTTTTAATCTATCGGTATTGAATAAATTTTTTTCCTCGGTAGCGCTTGGCTCACGATGATAAGGATAAAAACTTCGCGTTTTCTCCATTCGTCGTCACTGCTTCTTTATCGGGAATGTTGCATGGTGCCAGAGATACGACCGCCGAACAATTAAAACAAGTGATGCACTTCGATGAAAATATTAAACTTCCTACTCACTTGCAAGCTGTGAGAGATATTCTTCTAACCATTGCGGAGAAAAAGGAACGCGCGGATGCCGTTGTCGTCGAAAATCTATTACTAGTACCTGGCGATAGGAAAGTAGTTGATACATTCGAGCAAACTGGCGCTCATTTCTGCAATCTAGGGGTCGTGGCCGTCGGTGATGATGCGGATCAGTTGCTCGCGACTCCTCTTCGCCGAGATCTTGTCGATAAGGCAACCGCTTTGGACAATAGCGGTCAATTGCTTTTAGCTAGCGCGCTCGAGTATCATTCTATCTGGGCGACGGGTTTTCGTCCAGAAAGTACCGTGCCTTCTTGTTTTTATGCGCACGGTGGAACTCGTGAAATGCTTGTACCCATGATGCATCGTAAAGGGGTCTTTAATTTTGCGGTTATGAAACGACCGTCGTGTCGGATGATCGAAATACCGTTAGCTGGACGAGCGGTCAGTCTTTTTCTTTTGTTAACTCCGGATATCGATGGACTTTCGGCTTTCGAGGATCGGATGACTTCCGATACGTTGCAGAAGTTGCTTAATTCGATGGTCGAAGCGCCAATCACATTGTCAGTACCCAAGTTTCGGTTGGAAATGGGGGAAATGTTAGATGGCCATTTGGCTGAGTTGGGAGCCACTGATGTGTTTACTCCGGGAAATGCTCGGTTTGATGGAATATGCGAGGAGTCGGGTCTAAGCGTTAGTAAAATTTACCACCAAGTAATGGTTAATGTATGCGAAGACGGTACTTTAAACCCAACGGATCACGATAAAGCTAATTTAACCAGAGCGCCTTGCGTTACTAATGTGGATGAATATTTCGTGGCTGATCATCCGTTCATTTATTTTGTCAAGGATCTCGAGTTAAACGTTATTTTACTTATGGGTCGACTTCAATGCCCTCCAGCTTACGAGTGAAAAATTATGAGAAAATACGCAATTTGCTTTAATTTATTCTCCTCTTTAGAATAGAAATTTACAGTGCACGTCTAGCCAATAGATTAAAAAAAAATACTAATACGCTGCTGCCATCTAGTAGCGCTTAAAAAATATTGCGCATGATCTTTAATTAACAAATTTCTTTCCAGTACGCGAAATAAAAAATCCAAATTTCCGAATTTTGTCTAGAATTAGAAATGTAGAAAAATTGTGAACATAGAGTGTGAAATTAGTGTAATTAGTATAACATACACTCTGTAACCATTACAAATTAAAATAACTGTGTGCAATGTTGCAATTAACTAATTCTGCACCGTACATTATTTATAACGCCATGATGTACTTACATTATAAATGTGTAATTCCGCGGTGTAAAATTAAATAACGAGGCAAATTTTCAACCCACATTACAAAATGATTTTTTAGTCTATCAATCAAAATTTTTTTTGACTGGCACCATCGCTCATTGTTCTTTACCATATACCACAACTTATTACACTGCCAAAATTTCAACAAACTGCTATTTTATTTTCATACGTCAATTTACTATTTGGAAAATAGACAGCATCATTAATATTGCACAGCGTGTGTCCTCGACGAAGATGAAAGTCAATAAAGAATCACATCACCACGCATAAAACGTGGAAATAATTTTCTTTTGTAAATTTACTGCACTGAAATTAATACCGCTATTCACAATACGAATGCGAGCGAAAACTAATGTTAAGAAAATTTTAGCCATAAATTTATAACGTAAAGGTATACGCGTAAAATGAAGGAGATCGTACCAATAAGAGCAGATGTTTCGCATGTGTTTCGTTCTCTTCGTTGGTTCCAATACATAGAACGAAGGCGGCTGGAGCAGCTGTGATCCGAAAAGGTGGAACACATTTTTCTCGACTACTGGTTAAATATAGACAACTTCAAATTACAGTTTGCTCGGATTTTCTTTTCAGCGCTTGACGTTTATACCCTGAAATATTTTTTCACTAGCAATTATTATTTTTCCCTTCGTTTTCTGTTTTTTAACTTAAAGCCTAAGGACTCTATGCTCTGAACGTGTAAGTAATACATTGAAAAGTACTCGAGATATAACGGATAAAGAGTAACGTGCACTGTGTGTGTTTTACGCAAGAATGTCGAAAAAAATGATTAGAAGGTTAAGGTTCATTTAACTCTTTTAGAGTAAATGTTAAGTGGATTTGGAAAGGAATGTTACGTTTTATTGATGAATTTTTTAAGTACATCACATGAAGATTTAAAGTGTATATTTGTCAAACACATTATATTTGTTTTATAATGTTTAATTTCATGCGTGATTAATTTTTCTGGTATAAGCGAGTAAAA
>JAQIWS010001460.1:0-11369 GCA_034696085.1 Stigmatogaster subterranea | reverse complement strand
GGAAATTTTAAATGCGATTCACCGTGGAAACTCATCACAGAAGCCATTTTAGCGATGAAACATATAGAACCTGCGCCTGATTTTATTTTATGGACAGGGTATAAAGCAACATATTTGTAATAATTTTACAAAAATTTATAAAATTTTTGTTTTTAATCATGTTTAGGGACATCATGGCTCATTTATCAGACTCTGTCATCTCATGGACGGATATTTATTCGGCATTAAATCAAACAACTAATCTTCTCATCAAGTCGTTTCCAAATACAAGCGTGATAGCGGTTGTTGGCAATCACGACGTACATCCAGCTGTACGTTTTGAGTTTGATTTTTGATAAAAATAACCCCGGATATTTAGTTATTAAATTTTTTTTCTGTTTTAGAATGAAATTCCTGACGTCGGATTTAGTTCTGTGTATAAAAAATATCTTAGCGATGGTGGTTGGAATAAACTCGTGCCTCAAAATCAAACCAAATATTTCATAAATGGTAATTTTTTATTTTTCTACCCGTTTTCATATTTATAATGATTATTTTACTATTTAGGTGGTTATTATGCTGTTGACGTGAAGCCTCAATTGAGAGTTATCGTTCTCAACACAAATATTTACTTGAGTCACAATAAAGCGAAACCGACAGACCCAGATCCAGCGTCACAATTTAGTTGGCTAAAAGATCAACTAGAGATAGCTAAAAATAAGCAAATAAAGGTTGAAAAATTATCTAAAATTTCTATAATCATCATTAATTATAATTATTTTTCTCTCTGTAATAGATAATTATTACTGCCCATGCTCCACCAGGATACTTCGAACGTAATCCGGTCGAACCATTTTTAGCGTCACCGTACAATGAAGAATATATCAAGATATTGATAAATTATTCAGATATTATTTTGACGCAAATTTACGGACACACTCACACGGATTCATTCCGATTATTTATGGATTCCGATGGTAATTTTAAGATTTGTAATATTAATCCGTTAAATTTGTGGAAATTTCTATAATTTAACAATTTTTTTCCACACTAAAATTAATTTTTTTACATAAAATTTTAGGTGCAGCTCGAACCCACGCTTTTATTGCTCCATCAGTTAGCCCGAAGATATTGCAAGCAACCAACGGCGTTAATCCCTCAATTCGATTATACGAATACGATTTATACTCCGGATTTGTCAAAGATTACCAACAATATTTTTTAAACTTATCCCAACTATTTCCGACAGAAATAACTCAAACCTACGACTTCAATTTTTCTAACAAAGATGCCACCAAACGACCAACGTGGGAATTACTCTACACTGCAAATTCCGCGTACGGCGTACATAATTTAAACCTCAAATCATTATCTATTATATACGAAGATATTTCGTCGAATGAAGAAATTTTCGAAAGATATTACTTATACAACTCAGTCGGGATCAAAGACAAACCGTGCGATGAAAAATGTCGCACAATTCAAATTTGTGCTATAACTCAATTGACTAGTAATAATATGAAACAATGTATGACGTCGTCGTCCTCGAGGCGACCAAAACATGATGGTAATGATCCGGATAGACATCATCGTCATCCGATTACGCCGAAAATGAAGTATGTTATCATCGGAATTGCGTTAGGATTGTTCATAGCTTTGGTTATTATGGCAGTCGTAGCGTCCGCGTTTTGTGTAAGACGGAGATTCACATCTGGTTTTCGGTACCAAAAACACGTGTCGTACAACACGACGTAGTTGTTATTTATCACGTGATTTAAGAGGAAATATTTGTAGCTTTTTTTATTTTTTACTTCTTGATGTTTTTTTTTTAAACTTGATTTTGAGTTGAGAAATTTTTGTGATTTTAGATTTCTTGATTTTTTTTTAAACTTGGTTTTGAATTGAGAACTTTTTGTGATTTTAGAATTCTTGATTTTTAAGCAATTTTAAACAATATTGTGTTTTTTAAAAAAATATGGGCTCTTACAAAAATTTGTTGGTTTTAAAATTGAATTTTTTTTTTCCATTTTAAGAAATTATTTTTATCACAAAAAAAAAATTTTTTTTTTCCTCGTAATTGTAAAATTCTGTAAAGCTACAAATTTTTAACAGACACAATTTTACACATTGTTATTCTGGAACTATTAACACATTAAAATATATTGTTGTAAAATTGTTGATTTTTCAATTATTGTTATTGTTATCAACATTTTCCTCTTACACAAAAAAATTAGACTTGTAAAAATTCAAGATCACAAACAATTTTTTTTAATTCAGTTTTTATTTACATGATTCCACAAAGCCACAAATTAATTTGAAATAGTTTAAATTATAAACTGTGATTACAATTATAAATTTAAGGAATTGATAATTCTGATATTAAAGACTTTATTTTGAAAATACCTCGAGTCATTATTCACAAATAAAAATTGAAAACCAAAAAATAAAAAATAATACAATTAAAATTTTTTTCTTGTTAAATCTTCAATAACAGAATTACACAACTTTTCATTTCTTTACTTACTTGTTAATTATTATTATTATTATTATTATTATACCTAAACATTTCACTTTTAAAAAAAATCACTTTTCAAACTGAAAAATTTTTTTTCTTTGAAAACTGAAAAGTGATTTTTTTATTTATTTTTACTTGTGGCAAAAATACTAAGAAAGTAAAGAAATTCATTTACTACATTTAAATTACATCATTTTGTTTGGAAATTCTAAATTAACATTGTTGTCTGTTTAAATTTATTTGTTTACTACAAGGAAATTGTTTAAAAAAAATTGAACAATTGAACAATTCGTCACTTTTTTGTTGGATACAAGATAAATAGCTATGACAAGCCAAAACAAAACAATAAAACCAAAAATAAAATCTTCACGTTTCAACAATGCTTTCACATTGTTACCTTCACTTTTCTTATTCTCACGAATCTTAAAAAAGTCATTGTTGTAGCAAAAAACATTTTTGTTTCCATTGTTACAACCTTTCAATTCTTTAAAAATAAAACAATACTTAAATTGTCACATTTTGTGTCAAAAGGCAGAAGACTGTTTTGTTTCTCATCATTATTTAAAATAAATAAGGAAAAAATTTTAAGCAAAAATAAAACACTGAAACTAAACAAAAATAATATAATATTTATATTCCATTGTTGAACAATAGTGTTAGTATAGTGTTGGTTTTTCCGTTATCCGTGATCGAAGTTTTCCATTTCTTTTCTATAAGCTGCCAACTATTCTTATTTTTGTTTTGCTTTGCTTTTTTTTATCCAATAAGAGATATGTACAAATTACTTTTCGTATCTCAATAAAAATTGTTACAAGTATTTTTTTCGGTTTCAAAAATTTTTTTTAAGTTTTAAAAATTGGTTTTTGTTATTTTGTTTTCTTTTTATTAATTTTAATAATTTATGGTTTTTAAGTTATCCTACGCATACATTTATACTCACATGCAAAAAAGTTTTTTCACCCTTCGTTTTGTACTTAAAAAAAGTTGTTAATTTGAAAGTTTTAGTAATAAATAGTTAAAAAATTTCACATTCGGTTTCGTTTTCATTTTCACTTTCAAAATTCAAAATTTGTGGTATTTGTTTTATTTTCATACTTGTTGAAAAATTTCAAAAATTTCTCAAATTCAAAATCGCAATTTTCACTTCAAAAACCAAAACTGAAAATCAGAATTTTCAAAACTTTTCGCTTTTTAAAACCAAAATTTAAAATTAAAATGTTTTCACTCACTATCCATCATTTAAAACCCTCCAAAAATTTCTATTTTTCACAGTTCAAAAAAAAATCCCAAAATTTTTAATTAAAAACGAAAATCTCCAAAAACAAAACAACAAAATAAAAATTAAAACTTCACAGGTTTAGTAAACCTACTTTACCACATAATAATTCTTCACAAAATTTACTTTTCCATATAGCTGAATCAGATCAATAACTCAATATCAATTGAACAGCTTGAGGTGAAAAGGAAAACATGTAAATGACGAATAATAAATTCACTTTACATGAAAAGCACTTTCCTACAACCTGGTTCACAGCAATTTATTCGGCTCTCAAGGGTTAAGAAGTTAAAAGATTCATTTTTTTTTGTCTTTATCCTGTATAACAAGCAGGCGTTACTTTGTTTTTAAAGTTCAAGATGGCGACGTAGCCCTGGACACGTGACACATATGAGAAGAAGCTGATTGGCTGGCCACAGCCACTGCAGCAAGAAGGCTTTTTGGAGTGTCCAAAAATTTTTGTGAGCGGAAAATTTATTTTAAGGCGACCCAGAAAATCAACTTAATCATAATTTATCGTTGAAAACAATGCAGCACTGGCACACGACAAAATTTTTCCATCTGGTAAAAATAATGGCGCTTTTTCTAAGGTCTTTTAAAGATTTTTGTAGCTGGAGAAAAAAGGATTTTGAACGGTTTTAAAAATAAAATTTATAGATTTTTTTGATATAGATTCAAAAATGAACAAAAATAAATTTAGGAAAAAATAGAAATTAATCGATTTAACGTAAAATTTATGTTACAAATCTGAGGAAATGAAAGCTGCGATGCAGACGGTGATGAAACCTCAAAAAACAATCCGAGGGCGAGAGTATAGTCGGTGATTGATGACGTAATGTATCATAATAAACGAGAGAAAATAACAAAAATCAAAAGTCAAAAATTGCAAACTAAATTTTTTTTTTCTTTTTTCAAAATTTTAAAAATTAGAAATTAAAAATCAAGCTCCATTGACTTCTAAAGATTATTTTCTGAATTTTACAATTCAAGCAAAGAAACAAAAATAAACACAAAATTTAACAATAAACAATAATTTGTTATCATATTCTTTCATCAATTTGCAACTTTTTCAAAAAGTTCCTCGATTTCAATATTTCGTTTTTAAACATTAACTCGTAATCTTAAATCTTCAAGGTTAAATCCAAAGGTTGACAAAAATAAAATATTACATTATAACATTACTAAAAAAAAAAAGCAATAAACAGAGATCACGTGATCCCCACCATTTTACAAAAACGAAATTAAAACAAAAACGTAAAAAACTCATAAAACATCAACCTTAGAACGCAACCTCAAAAACAGAAAACCTTATTACATAATCTCACAGCACTGGCACTTTGGCTTCTTCTTAATGGTCACGTGTTCCACTTGGGCATCTTTAGCGGGTACCACGACACCTCGCTGCACTTCGATAGCTTCTGGAGTAAGAGGCCCCGTGTGGGCAGCTCCGTTCACTCCGCCTTTGGCATTGTTGGCGTACACTGGATTCGACTTGGACGCAGAAATGGGCGATTCCCGAACGGGGGATTGCGGTCCGCCATCGGCGATGCCCCGTACGGGGCTGCCGGCCACACTGTCAGTCAAGTCGTTGCCTTGGCGAGTTGGTGTACCCACTATAGGCTTCCCTTCTTTGATGAGACCCACGATCTCGTCAGCTTCTTTGCTTAGATCGCCGTCTGGACGGAAGGGGTTGTCGCGCCCGCTCTCCGTGCTAGAAGTAGAAGAGGGATTAGATCGAGATCAAAATTATTCATACTTGAGTTGTTTGAAGTGACGGTGGTGGAATGATGAGTTTAAATAATGTAAAAGTATGAAGGCATGTTATGGAAAGAGTGCGAAGTATTAACTATGAGAAAGGGGGGAACAAGTGAAGAATAATGTTTGGAGTAAATAAATTAGTGTTGAAATTAGTAAATAACGCTGAGCAATGGAAATTTTAACACGTGAAATGTTACAAAGTACAGTGGACGTAAGAATAAAGCGTCACCTACAACAATATGATATTGAGAGCCGTCATTTAATGCATTGTATAACTGTGAAAAAATGTCTGCCACAAGAATGCAACAATAAATAAAATTTCACAATGGAAGGAAGTAAGGTACCGTTCACAACAATGAAGAGAAATCTCAACAGCAAAAATATAAAAATACAAAAACTGTCAATCGCAACAATGTAGAAACTCGTAAAACTGCAACAATATAAAATGTTCAACTACGACTTCGGTGAAAAATACCCAACATAAAACCATATTTCTCGAGGTAAAATCACGAAAAGTAAAGGCATGCAGAGAAGCAGTTTTAAAGGGAGTCGGTTTATGAATTGTTATTTTAAGCTATATGATAGATAAGACGCAGTGGCGTCGTTTCTTCATCGTATCAATAATGCAGCTTTTTGTAACAATACCCACCACTCGTAAGGAACAGTTATGACGTAATAAAGTACACCACCGTGGCTGACCATGTCTCAGCGACGCGATTTGTTAACGTCGATTTCAATCATCATTTTCTTAGTGAGTTTCACTCGTGCATTGTTGAATTGATTGATGGTTACCAAAATGGCGTTCGCAGAATTTCATAAAGTCTATCACATAAATATTGACTCTTATCTCACAGGTAGAATTCACCGTTGGAATCGAAAAAAAATAAAAGGCTCAAAAATCAATTCGGCAACTGCGCACTTTGAAACAGGGCGTCTGTGATCTGTCTGTTGGGTGGTTCCGTGAATACGAAGTTATGCGTCGACGACGCTCGCGTCTCGATCCGAAAATAAACGTTTCGGCAGCATCTGCCACGGGCGAGACGCCATGTTGTGCGAGTGTTGCGTGTCTGCTTGCCGCAGCTTCTCTGTAAATCTGGCTCGATTCCACATGGTGCCAAGAACCGTGCTCATGGAAACCACTTGGAAACTGACTACACCCATGTACACTTACCCACTCTAGTGGCTAAATCATATAATACTCAAAAGGCTTACGTATTGTTACAAACCATAAAATGACTTAAAAAAAGGGAAACAATGCGCAACAATTGGTAGAAAAATGTAGAATTTTTGTTTTGGTTTAAAATTAAACATTACGCTTGCTATTGTTGCAAAGATTTTATTGTTACATTACCTGGAAAATCCATTGTTGAGCGTACGAATGATACACGAACGAAGTTGCAAAATCAACAATGCAGAATTTACTTGTTTTAAAAAAATTCTACACGTGAACAATTCGATTGACATTGTTGAGGACTTTTGTGCAGAAATGTTGGTTAAATTTGATGAATATATATAACAAAGTCAACATTGCGCAACAATTAATTTGAACATTTTTCTAACTTCATAACCATTGTTCAAATAAAAATATTTCTACAAGCCGACGTTTCGTAATTGTTCGTCACCAAACTCAACAATCGACGTAACAAAACGAATTTCTTTGCGACCAATTGTTCGATTTAACGACAAACAAAACGATTGTTATTACTGTGCACTTTGATTTTTGTGTGCAGAGCTAGAGGATAGTTGAAATGATTGATTGATCGATTGATTATAGACTAGGAGTGGCGGGCAAAGCCAAGAATGCTCAAGAAGCGATCGGGAGAGCGAAGTGGCGATAAAGACATTCCATTACCGTCTACTAAAAATACCGTTCACGATCTGTAGTAGCAACAATACCTTTCTTGTCGTATGTATCCTGGTTTATCTTGCGTGGGTGAAGGGGTCGCCATGATGGGCAAGTCCAAATCGTCAGGGGTATCGGGCGAGCTGACAAAATGTGGTTTCTGCGATTCGAAAAATGTAACTCGCACCTTGGATGGTGGTTTTGCAGGTGTGTCACTCCTGGAAAATTAAATTTAGATTTTGCACTTTGAACTTTGAACTTTTGATGTTGATAAACAAAAACAATGTTGAGTATGAAATTCTTTCGATATGAAGTGTTAAAAAATTAAAAGGTGTTGAATATTAAGTGTGAAGTGAAGAAATATGGTTAGTAATAACGTTTTAAAAATTTGAAGACTAAGATCATAAATCTTAGTCTCACCAGATGGCGGTAATTGCCTTTCAATATTTAGTTTTTGGAAACCACGCCCTGAAAACATTTTTCTGCACGTGATTGTCACAACTTTTATTACGTATTGGCTGCGTTTCAACAAAATAAAAACTAGAAATAAAAATAAAACCGACATTTGCGGTTTTTAAAATAATAAATTTAAAAAATTAAAAAAAAGTAATAAATTCGGCTTCGTGTTCAGCGATCCAGTTCTAACTAGTTTCATCACGTCACTTTACTTATTACGTAACCCTCTCCGCCATCTCCAAAAATAAACTTAACAAATAAACAAATTCGCACTCAAGTCGTGACGTTTAAGTGCACTAAAAAAAATTTAATAAAAATAATCTCATCCGTTTCCTAATGCGTTCAAAAATAGATTATTTCCGCACGGAATTGAAACTAAACCAAAGACGCAATAAATACCCGACCCGTCAATCAACACCAACCAGCGTTCCCGCCTACTTAATCACAGCCTCGAGATTTAAGATCACTCTTTAGAGCTTAAAGAGACTAATATATCACGTAATTAAACCCGTGAATAATCTTTAAACACTTTATTCTGACTACATCGAACTGAAAATGATATTCTGGTTCAATTTAGTCGAATTTTCGTCAATTTCGAGTTTTGTATATTTATTATTTTCCGAAAAATGTTAAAATAATTGATAAATTCTGTAGATAAATCATTATTTTAATATAATCTGTATTTATTTGACCTTGAATCAGGTCATTTATGAGTCATGATTGACTTAAACATCTGACCAAAATGACTCACTCATCGTTTTACACCTGGTTCAGGTGTCTTCACACCTGACCTATCTTTTGCCGTTACCGTACACGAGAAAAATTTTGAAATTTTTTAGTTTTTATTTACCAGAAAAAAAAAAAAATTTTAAACCGAGGAAAATATGTTTTCTTGGTTTTTTCAGCAGGAAGTTCATCAAAGCGGGAAAGAATATTATACAAAAAAAGGGTTGAATTTAAAAATAAAAGAGACAAAAGTTTAGTCTAGTCGTGCCAGCTATTATGCAATGAAACAACTTAATTAAAGGGTGCATTACGCACTACTGGACTATGAAACCTGAAGGATGTGCGCGATAAAATTGTAGTTACATATTGTTAGTAATGTTAGATATGATTATTGTTGTAAAAATTAGTGTTACAAATGACGTCGACGATTGGAATTAAAATTGATTTGAGTTGGATCCGGGTTGTTGAAGATTTCGAATTTCAAGGTGGAGATTTTAAAATTTTTTTGAAATTAAAGTGCGATAAAAATTAAAATTTTTAGATAGGTTTTTAATTTTTATTTTGTAGGTTTTTAATGATTGAATCGTTGCAAAATTTTTACATTGTTTAATCGGGTTTTTTAATTCAATATTTTTTGACCAAAATACTAAAATTTCACCAAATTCTCCGACTCCATTATGCAACAATCATTTATCAATCTCAAATCCAACGACTTAACTCTACTACTCCTTAAGCCAACAACCAAGCTTTAAAACGCCACAATTTCAAATGGGTTTAAGGAAATGGAAAAATCAATAACGACCCAGTTATAAACAGCAACAACAATATAAAAAGAAAAAACCTATTATTATACCGACTTATCTTTTTTTTTAACTCGAACAATAAACAAAAAATGCAATTGTTCAAACTTAACAAAAAATCCCATTTCTCGTTTTCGTTTTAACAATACAAACAAAACCGCCTGTTTTTATGACTTGAAACAATATCGTAAAAGATTGAGGCGAAAAATGTAGAAAATAATCCGCTTTAGACTGGAATCGAACAAATACTTTAAGAGGCAAAAAATGAGCTGTAACAAATCGACGTTTGTAACGCAATAATAAAGAGCAAAGTTTTGGTAATTGGAGATCGGAGCGAGTTGACAGTAAAAGGGGCAAGTCTGTTAAGTGTCTAAACGCGTATTAGATTCATCAGATTTTGCTCTATTTACGCAAAGAGGAATTTAAACAGTTAATTTTTTTGTGATGTTGATTTGCGGGGGAAAAATGAGGGAGGAAAAAAAAAAGGTGGCAGCTGCGCAGTTTAGTTTTTAATAATAGTGATGTCATTTTTTAATTTGAAAATAAGCAATTTTTTTTTTTTAATTTTTTTTTTGTTGAAGTCAATTTTTCCTTATTTTTTACAATTTAATGCGTGATTGCGGTTTTTAAATACTAATTTTGTCAATATTCGATTTCCATAGGCGGTTCGATGATTATTAATTACACAATTTTCCTGGAGCTAAATTCAATTAAATTTGGGTTTTCCATTTTTACTGGCAGAATTTAACGTTTTCCAACTTGTTTTGGGAGAAATTCTTTTCATTTTTCACCAATTCCTCGTTTTGCACTCGAATTTCCAGCAGCATTTTATTTTTTATTCTGGTCGAATTCATTCGAGTTTTCCAATATTTTATTTCACTTTTCTCAAAATTCAAATGTCTACCGTTTTCCCATTATTTTTTGCTCAATTTTACCCAATTTTACCCAATTTTTCTTTATTTACCATTACTCTCACCCAATTTTCCAAAAATTTTACTGCAATTCACACATCCGCTATTTTCATCAAATTCATTCAATTCTTCATCTACTACCTCTTCTCCAAACTTCAAAATTCAACTTCATCCCACTTAAACACTTCCATTTCCATTTCCACTCTCACTTTCACGCCTTCCCACACAAAAAAAACCATCATTTTCTAAATTACATCAATATTATATAAAAATAACCACCACTTTTAATTTTATTTCCTCACTTTACCCGACGATGGTGCAACACCAACCTCTAAAAATGCAAGTCAGAAATAGATCACTGACTTGCGTAACATCCCTGACCTTCTGGCGCCTCAAAGGGTTATTCCAAATAAACGAATCCAGTTTTACGTAACTAATCAATTACATCCCCAAACGCGCTACCGAACGCTCCATCTCTCCCCTACCCTTCGTTAATTGACATTTTTATAGCGAGGGAGCTTACTCCCCCTCGTTCTTATCTGCCTATGAATCATTGGTAATGCGCATTAGTGACGTCACGACAGTGGAAACGTGGCAGTGACCTGGTGATGTCACTCGCGTGTGACATCATCAATTTTTGTTCTGTAATTTTCGAGTTGATGTTTTAAGCCCGGTTTAGAAGTTTGGTAGAAACAAAAGAGCAGGTCGTTGCTACTGGAAAAGTTAACAAACTGAGAAAGAATGTCACGTGCTTGAACTAATTAGTTTTTCGTGTAAGAGTAGGTAAGGTAAAAGCGCGTGGTAGGTGACAAAAATAATAAACAAAAGAAGTGGAGATTGTAGGTGAATGCGTGAAATTTTGGTTTTTTGGAGTTGTTGTTGGTTCTGGTGTTTTTCTTTAAATTTGTTGCAGTTTGGTTGTTTTTTTTTGGTGTAAATTGGTGAGTTATTGAATTTTTACATGTTTTGAGTATGAAATTTATGATATTTTGGTTGGAATTTACTGTGTATAATTTTATTATCGTTGTTATTTAAATTTTTATCAATTCTGCAATTTTGAGGTTTCCAATTAATTTTTTCCAATGAGAAATTACCAAAAATTTGA